>JACCGJ010025771.1:0-13980 GCA_013407085.1 Atriophallophorus winterbourni | reverse complement strand
TAATTAAAACTAATAGACCAACAATGGAGTATGCTGTTCAAGCATGGTCCCCATGGTTACAAAAGGACATGACCTTGCTGCAACGGGTATACCACCGCGCTACAAAACTGGTGACCGGGCTATACAACAGGCCATACGAGGAGCGGATTGCAACTCTAAACCTCTTTGACTTTTCGTACCGTCGTCTCAGGGGTGACTAAATCCTGCTGTTCAACATTCTGCATACAGAGGATCACCCACTTGAACACCTGTTTCATCGGCAAGAAGCACGTGGTAGCAGATCGCCGGGCTACAATTTAATTATTCCACACTCCAGGTCAAATTGTCGAAGGTTTTTCTTTGCTGTCAGAGTTTGTTTTCTATGGAACTCCCAGCCCCCACATATCATTTGCGCAACAAGCCTGAACATGTTCAAGGCTGAACTTGACAAGTATATGTTGACCAAATCCAACATTGCACCTGAAAACACGTGCTGACTTTCCATATGAATAAAACATTTGTGTTGCTTTTTATGAATTCCCCATATATTTAATCGTGTTACTGATGAAGTATTGCTTTGGACCAGTAAAACTTGAAATACTTTGAAGTTTGAATTACATGTTGTTACGAATCGTTGATAAAGACAAAAAACTCGATATCTCCATGCATGCTGGAAAAACTTAGCTTTTGAACGCTCACCTTGGGTCTTAGTGAAGCGTCATCTTCATGAGTTTGAAGAGCAAACAGTGCTTTCAGCCGCCGAAAGTCGCGTATACCTTGCAGGCTATTACCTATCCTTTTGAACGTTCCGGTTGAGATTATTACTCAAGTATCCAAAAGTTTATTCATTTAAGCATGAAAGTAATCATGCATTTGTGATGAATATGCTTGATTGGCATCGAAGGAAGGAGGCCAAAAACAACAGGCATACTAGGACAGAAATGAGAGAAACTGACATTAAAATTATCAAGTTAACTTTCATACCAGCTTCGAGTGCCTTCAATCATATCAATTCATTAGTTTTCAGCCCTGTTTTGTAATTGCGACACTAAAATCAAACAAACTCAATCTTGTGCATTATAGTTTGATAAATCTCTTACAAATAATATGAGATTACACGATTTTGAATGGTTCGATCTTGCACAGCCTTTATCGATTATAAAGTTTATTATTTCCCAGCGCAGCGTAAACATTAATTTGGCATGGAGAGATTTACTTTGCAAACAAACGATTAAATGTCACACAACAATACATGCTGCGTTCTTCATTGTGTGCGAAATTAATCTAAACAATCTAACACAATCTACGTGCATATGTGCAACGGGAGTGAAAAAGGAAAGGAAAGGTGAAGATACGAAATCACAAGGAGCAAATAAAAGAGGTTCGAAACTGGCTTAACTCAATAAGAGTCCGGATCACTAATTTGAACGAATTTCAAAATGGATCAAGTTTCATTCTTCTAAATTGCTACATTACTTATTATTGTCTGCTGATATTATTGTCAGAACTTCGCTAAGAAAGAAACAAATGAGAAAAATTTGCATGTAGATGCGCAGTGAATATTGTGGAAAAACTGATAATCGATCCTGCGACGTTATGGCATTGTTTACGTCAGAGCTGATGATGGCGATATATATATATATATATATATATATATATATATATATATATATATAATCTAGCATTTTAACTTTACTGATCAACAAAGTAATGTATTGCTCACATCCCCTGCAATTACTCACTATGTAATGCTGTGGATCGTTGTATGTGCCCTATGTAATAGTGGCATTCAAGTATAATTTGTTTACAGAGGAAACTTATTCAATGAGGGACATAAGAGACAAAGTTCCAAATGGCTAATGAATTCCATTTGATTGACAGCTTGCCTGAACGATTCCCCATTCCATTTTATTTCTGGCTTTCTTCATTGCGTGCCCATTCGAATTAACAGAAGACTGATGGAAAACAATGCAAAATCATATTCCAAATTTAAAGACCAATAAATGAGCATTTCTCAATGCGGCAAACAAAGGAATACTTAAAGCAAATTTTGTTTCTTTCAGGAAAATTAAATTCGATTATTACGGACATCGTGCACGCCTCCAGATCATAGCTATTGAAGGGATTCAAATTTCACAACTTGCAGCACATTTAGGTTCATAAATTCAAACGTAAGCTAAGCAAAGTTAACTCGAGGTAATTCAAATGTTTTAATGGTCCTAAAGCAACAAGCTTAACAACAACCATAGAATGGTTAAAATTGAAAAGTAAGTGTATAAAACAAGACAAGGAATTAGATTAAGCAGGATATACGTGTTCGAGAAACGCCTAATTCAATAAAAATTCCTGTAATTTCGTTTTAAAGTCATGAAAGCTAGTGGAGTGATCAACGGTAGAAGGTAAACTGTTCCAAGTAAAACAGACACGGACAGAATAAAAATACATTCTACAATTCATGCGGGAATGGGGTACCACTAGCACATATTCATGTGTCTGATAATTTCTCGAATCCCTTAGCGTGAATACATCCTGTTAGGGATGGTTTGGGGTATGGAATATTTTGCAAAGTAGGATAATGTATCCCCTGATTCCTCGATAGGGATAGTCGAACGGATTCGGTTGAGCTATCGTTTCTTCATAAGGCTTGTTTCGGATGCTGAGAACTAGTTTTGTTGAGCGGTGATAGATTGGCTGCATGATCTTCGGGAATATCTTGGACGAAAATTTCCCAAATACCCGTTTGAGTAGATTTGGGATACGTGTTGCTTTTTAAAAGGCAATGTTAGTTTGAAGTAAGGTTTTTTAACTGGAGCATATACAGACACCCAAATCTTTGTCTCCACTGCAATTTTCAAGGACATGTGAACCTATATGTAATGTGAACTCTTCTCGATTCCCCAAATTCACGAGCCTACATTTGTTGAAGATAAACAGCAGTTTGTTCTTCAACAACCAAGTGTGAAGTGTATGAAGTTCTTTCTGTAAAGGCATACAGTTTACTGGGCTTCGGATGCAATTCCATATCTTTATGTCGTCCGCAAATAACGAAATGTTACATCGAACAATTTCCAGTATTTCATTGATATAAAACAGAAAGAGGATCGGACTAAGGACTGAGCCTTGGGGAACTCCGCTAGTTGCTTCAATTGGTTTTGATATTGCACCGTCAACACGTACGTGGGTAGTGCGATTTCTTAGGTAGTCATTTAGCCAATTCAACAACTTTTCGTTGATAACAAGCCTTTCAAGATTCTGCAGTAGTAGGGTATGGTCAACACGATCAAATGCTTTTGAGATATCTAGGTAGCAGGCGTGTATTGCTTGCCCTTTATCTACCGATCGTGCCAAATCATCCAGCGTTATCAGTAAATGAGCTCAACTGGAATAATTCCGTGTACATCCATTGTGTTTCCTCGAAAGCATTAGCATCTTTCATTAGATCGTCAACAATGAGGCAATCAAGTAATTTAGAAATCACAGGTAACAGGGTAACGGTTCGGTCATTAGAAACATCGGAGCGATTTCAACCTTTATAAATAAGGGAAATTATCCAGCTTTTCAAATCTCTAGGAATCACTACATTTGCCAGTGTATGTTTGAACAGGTATGTGAGTGGTTTGTGTAGCAAATTCGATATTAGTTGGGTTATTCCGTCGGCCCAAAGAGACTTTCCGGTCTTAAGATTAAATAAGGCTTGAGGGACGCGTTTCGAAGTAACATTTATTTCACTTATGGCAACTGTGGTTGAAATTGTTTGATTCCGGATTTTTATTGCATGTTCTCTCGGGCTGAATACAGATGAATAAAACGTCGCTAAAGCTTCAGCAGTTTCTGTTGCAGTTGTTGTTGGTCCAGCTGACGTGTTCACGGATGAAACTCAAGTTATCACCTTAGCTTGATCGTTAACCATACGATAAATTATTTTGAGATTCAGCTCCATCATGCGTCATATCTCTTCTTTGAAGTACAACTTGTCTTGGATGAAAATTTGTTTACTTTGTTTCGCAGTAAACGAAATGTTTCCCAGGTCTCTGATGCTGGGTTTTGCCTATAGTGTCGCTAGGCAATGTTTTGTACCTTTAGCCACTTACGAGTTCGGCTTCTTAGATTAAATTCGAGGTATTTACTTGAGTTCCTAAAGACAAATTCAGAGCTCACTTCGATTGAAATTCTCAAGATTAGATATTAGCCATACCCAAAACTCATGTACGTTGCTGATTTCCGGTTGACAGTTAATAGTGTTTTAAGAGTATCACTCAAAACCATAATGTTAATCCGTCTAACTGGTTTATGGGCATTATTTCTTCTTACAGTTTCAAACAGATTGTCAAACTGTATGATGACGTGATCACTTCGTCTCAGTGAACTTTCGTAAGCAACGTTATCAGTGTCGTGTTCATTGCTTGTCAGAACGAGATCCAAGAGTGTGGATACATCGGAAGTTACATCGGGTATTACATGCAATATGAGGAACATGCAAATGTTCATTTAGAAAGAGGAGTATCGTCCAACAACTCACTAAATGCGCGTTCGAGGAAGTGTTCTGAGTGAATAGTACTGCTCTACAGAATCGGTAGATTGAAGTCACCCAAAATTAAATATCCACAAATGAATCTGGAAGTAACCATGCGAATTCTGTCGAGTAGGGTCAGATTGTAATTTTCCTTTGCAGACGGTGGGCGATATACTATTACCAAAAACACAGACTTCCCCGTTAGCTAACTGAGAACTAGAGTGTATCCCGTAACACGATGTCTGGATCCGTAATCTCACGGCACAAAAGGTTTTAGCTATAATAAAAAGCAACTCCTCCTCTCGTTTCACGGTGATGGCGAATAAGTGATATTTTGGGTAATTCTAGCTCTGTATTTGTTTGGTAAGTCTGTAGCCACGTTTCCGTTACGGCGATAATGTCTGGTGAACATTTCAGAAAAACTGCACGCAGTTAACCGATTTTGTTTCCCAGACATTGTGCGTTGGTGTAGAGGCATTTCATAATAGTTTTTCTCAACAAGAATGGGGTGTGGGAAAAGCGGCTAGCGGAATACAGAATATCTGTTAGGCCGACTCTTCCAGAGTCAGCATTTAAAGTTTGTTTGCTTGTGAGGATGCCTGATCGTTTTGAGGTTGTACTATTAGAATACAGTGATATATATGGTCGGTTGCATTTGTTTCTGGCACGTCAACTACTGATTGACTTGGTGGTGCTTCTATTGAACTTTGTGCTGCATATATCTGCCCAATACGAAGTTTCGATGCGCTTAGTCTAATTTCTCGTGACATTAATCTGCAGCCATTTTCCCAATGTGTTTTGGCTTGAATCTTGAATCTTGAATCTTGGCCGTGTTCATCTCATCCTTACAAAAGAACGTTATTTTAAGGGTCTTAGGACCGATGCCTTTATGATTCGTTGATTCGGGGATGCGCAACTTACCCGTCAAAGCTACATTTTGCAAGCCAAGTACATAACTGAGAAATCTCCATTGTAATTGATCGTGTTTGCGCTGCACTACCTTATCAATCGCTTCATCAGCTTCTTGGTCTCCCAAAAGGATTAAACTTCGAGCATCCCTCTGCTTTGTTTGGGATTGTTACTAAGCGTTTCGGGCACTTTCTCACCAGGCCACATCAGCGAAAATCCTCGCAGTGGTCTCCGAACGCTCCCTAAGCAGGTGCAAAGCGGATAGTAAGATGTTTTCTAGATCCCTTTCAGAGTTAACCGTGATTTTATACTGTCTTGGCTGGTCCAGATTTAAGGAAGTAGGGTTACGATTAAGTCGTATCAATGAGAATGGTTTAACCGGCTTCAAGTCCATGCTGTTGCACACATTTTTCCATTCTTCTTTATCGTGCTTTAGCCATAGTATGGTGCAACTCGTTTCATTTACGTTGGTGCAAATCACGCTTAGCCCATAGAGCGAATGTACACTGTGTGCCTGTCGTTTTCTCTGGTTGCAGGATGTTTCAACTGCCTAAGGTCGAGTACCTATCATGTCCACTTTAGGAGTATTTTGCACCGTGACTTTTGGATTTTAACCCAAAGATTTTCGCTGAACCTTAAAATAAGCAGGTGGTTTCGGCTCCGTAACATTTCGCGGACCAGGGAAGTTTTGGACAGACGTAAAGGTGGCGTCTTGATGAAAAGAGCGCTCTTCAAGACTCCCCGGCAGATTTGCAGCAGCTGAACCTTCGTGTTGAATGATCTGCGAAGATGCAGCTTTTATCTGACTGGTATTACCGTCAGTGGTTTCCGATTCATTCAAACCTATAAGGGGAAACTGAGAATTCTGAGCGGTGACCAGAGTCTCTACCGATGCCTTCTACGTTTGTATGCTGAGCTCTAAGCTCAGCATCCAATCATCCAGGTTGCTTTGCTGGATACTCTTTCGAGCAGGTGAATGTTTGTTTGGTTTAGTTCGACATTTTTTACACATGTAGCACAAACCAGGCTTGTTTTCATCAATTAGGATCGATAACGCTTCTGGGGTCAATCATTTGCCAATTTTTGCGTGACGCATGTGGGAACGGTTGCAACACGTGACAGATTTGACATTACCATTGACGACTTTCATGTTGACGACGCATGTCTCGCGAACATCAGATCGTTTCATGTTAACGGGGCCAACCAAAAGTACAAATCAGAGCACAAAAATCGATACGGCTTAGTTGGATTGTGTTTAGTTGACGGAGAGTGACGAGTTGTAGGAATATTTCGTCACGGTAATTGGATATACAATTTTATGATATTTTGGTGTCATTCTGCTTAATTATGGCATAAATAAAACACATGATTAATTTTATGGATCAGTTGCCAGACGCCGCCTAACAAGTGCACTACGATGGTGACTGAAGGTATGGAAGGGAACTACTGAGCAATCGACTGCTGGTTTGAGGTGGTAGCTAGAGTTACCGTCAGTAGACAAAGAGTTAACCGCGAATTTGCCATCCTCATGTTAAGAAAAGTGACGTGGAATTGACTTCACTTTGTGTATTTCTCCGAGTAGTTCCCGAAAGTGGTAAACACCGTAAGGTTAATATAAAAGCAGAAACACAAAGCGGTTCAAAAAAAAGAAAGAACTGCACTGGTGATGCACACAAAAAACGAGACGTTGTAGCTGATAACTCTTTTATGAGTAGAGCCGTCGAAGCAAACTGATCACATTAAAACTGTGAAAGATATATCCAATAATATCTGAGTTCAAAATTAATCAAACCGCACATCACGACTTAATTTAAGGTATATATATTGTGTATATATATGCATTACTTGTTTAAAGGCATAATTGAATATTACCAAAGCATAAAAATAAGAAAAAAAATAAGAAAAAAATTTAAAATGCTGTATTGTTAACACTTATAACCCTTGATTAAGTAAAGCTTTGCTAGTAAAGAATTCTAATCTCGGCGATGTTTTTGTAAACTGGAAAATCCGCCATCTGTCAGCGACTTGCGTTTTCCGTAAAAACAGCTACCAACTGCGGATTGAATTTCATCGATCAGTTCTACGCGCAAAATTATATTGCACACTTATTTTCTCATCATATAGGTGACAAAATTATCTATAATTATTTTATCAGGAATAAATATCCCAAAATTCGATATATGTTGTAATAAGCAACGTGAAGAGTATAGTATTTTGTAAGATCTATTTTAAGGATGGTTTAGAGCACATATGCCTTAAATAAATAATAGAAATAAAAAACGTTGATTGTTGATTCAATCCAACACATACGATTTCAATTTATAGTCATAAAAATCAGACCTACGCACAGCTTTTTACGATTTCACATCCTAAATTTAATGTTAATTACAGATTACCAAATGGTTGCAGTATACAATAATATGAGAGGCAAAGCCCGCCGAGGAGGTCGTAGTTCAAAGTCAAGATGGCTAATACAATGAATCTGAACTCAACTCCTTGGACGACCAAGATTAGAAATGGCAACGACAGCCCATTCTGGAATTGGATATTGCAAGTTATTTCGCGTGGCTATATGCGTTTTCTGACAGTTGATTGTAGAATACATTTAAGATGAGCATGATCAGATCACAAAAAATCTGCATCCGTGTTAACTCTACAAGGTTTAAACGCTTCAGCTGCAGGTCATACGACAATCATCTGCGATCATTCACAAACTTGAGTGCTTGATTTTGCACCAAGTCGGTCAACGCGCTATCCTCGCGAAACATTGGTGCCCAGGCTGTGCAACACATAACAAATTCAACATTTATACAGGACAGTTGAAATTCTGTGTAAACAAAAACTTGTCACTTTTTCGCTAGTGTTAGAATTTATCTCTGATGTTCTCCCGCGGCAGTGTCACTACTACCGTCTTGTGTAAATATGAAGTCAGAAAATTTCATTTGGCGCTATCGTGACGACTGGAGACATTTTAAATGATGTAGTGATATTATGCGACACAAAACTATTCCGTAGTATAGACAGTAATTTTAATTCCATTTCAGTGGCACGACCTCATCTGTCATCATACAGATTCTCCTTCTATGCGTAACACATAACTCACCTTATTTGACTATGATCAGTATTTTCGAAAATGATCTTTTGCTCAGGATGCTACAAACAAGTTAGAATGATTCGCTTCGAAAACTTTTCTGTAAATGTCGCCTTGCAGCATCCGCGTTAATTAAGAATACCTCCGGATATGCTTTATGAGTGCAATTGTTTGGGACCGAATATACTCCATTGATTGCTAAAAATGCCTAGCTAAAATTTTACATTTTCTAAGGTGACGAATATGGGTAATTCTTCTATGGTATCTGGCGGTGAACGTTTTGCGGAAATCCTTACAATGAGGATATGAACAATCCGAACTATATTCGATGCTGACAAGACGGTGAAAGTTGCAGCAGAGATGATACAATGCAAAATTTAGAAAAATATTAATGCTAAGAGCAGATAAGATTTTGTGGAGCAGTGAAGGCTACTCACTTGGAACACGCTGCTTTGTTCAATACACAATTATGCAAACACTTAGTCGAGATTCCGAAGGTTAAAGGGTATACGAGTTGGTTTGCTACTCATCAGGGTATGAATTGATTTTGGGACAAGTTAGCAATGGATTAATCAATGACAACGACTACTGACCTGACATGTTGCAGCAAGCAAGTTAGGCTTCAGTATTAATTATTTCCACCACTGACCACCGCATCTAACCAGGTGAATGTTGCCGGATCTCACCACACAGAATAAAATTGATCGCGTATATTTTTTAAGTAGCTTAAGTGCTTCATGCAAGATTCTAGATTACAACTTGGAACAATTTTGGCCTAAGACTATCATTTCATTATCGCGAAGAGAGGATAAAAAAAGTTAAGCTGAGATAGAAATAAAATACAACTCTGTTTAACGATACATCCAAACTGGCGGATTTTAATATATAACACCAACACAAATTTGATCATTTGAGGAACGCTTGAATCCGACGATATCAACACGCACTGTTTGACAGTAAAATGCTCCTATATCAGTTTGTTAGATGATGTTGAGCACAATGAAACCATATCCTCAAAAATGGATTCAGCCATCGGCCTTTAATGAGGTCTATGATACAACGAATAGTTAAACGAAAGTTTGCTTGTCGTAATAATACGCTGAATGCGCAAGTGGTAGATGCAAAAACGATTTGGGCAGACGAACGTGTATGTGTGCACTTGTTGGTTACTGATACAGAGACAGCAGCGCGCCAGGGGAGGATGAAATAGCCTAATGGAAACTTCAGCCGACAGAGCCACCGGTCAAGTAAAGAGGGCATTAGAATGAGAGAGCGAAGGTCAAACAAAAAATGGGTAGACTAATTCAAAGAGCTATTGAACTTGCCGTCGTAGCTGAATATACGACGCACATTGAAATATTTGAACGTTTGTTAGAGAATTATCATTGGAATATATATAAATAAGCAAATTCACAGAACGTACAAATTCTTACATTCATCAACCAGCTTGATATAAAATCAACTGTTTTTTATGAATTAAATTAAAATATACGCCCCATAGCTATCCCAAATTCAACCTTACTGCTTCGGTGTCACATTTCTTCCACTTTCACATGGTAACAGCGATAGTTTCAGCGAACAAATTGATAAATCCTGAACAGCTGCTTTGTTGTTCGTAAAATCGGTCCCGCACCATTAATGTGACACCTGTTTCGTACATCTGGCAAAGAGAGAGAATGTACATGCTACACCGCGTTTCGTATCACATTGTGAAATGATTTGTTTTCAGCTGCTTCTACGTATCGGCCACTTCCTCGGCATTAGCCGAGGCAGCTGCTTTATATTTTTGAAAATAATTAACAAGGTGAATGCAGATTATTAGTGTTCCACAGTCACAACTACAAGGGAATAAGAAAACACAATCCAGAATGACCCATTTTGGATAGCAACAAATCGAAACATTTGTTTTGACGGGATACTTGTTCCACATTGTGGCAATTTGTAAGCAGTTGAATTCCATGGGGACATCGATTTGATTACTGTGACTGGTCAACCTGAGAAGTAATATCAGAATGCTCTAAATTCGCTTTATTTCAACCGAGGACAATTGATCGACTACGACAAAAACTCGGTGGCCTTATCCGAAAAAACCTTCATCCTTTTAAATTAAACGTATCCATCATACTCGTTTTTTCAGTCGAACGAGCAGTATGTCGCCTCCGGTTTATAGCGCGTTGCTATCGATGCCTTATCAGTTTGACCGAATCAGCTATAAATCAATGAATGACTGATTAAGTGCGTCGAACAGAGATATCGCTATGCGTTCATCACGACCTCTGTTGCAATAAAAAGAAAATCAAACGAATAAGTTTTCGTGAACCATGTCACACAAATAAATTTGTCATGATTTAAGCCTTATGAAAAACCATTCGAATGTACTCACGCGGTAAACATCGTCTCGAAGTGATTTGAAGGAAATAATATTTGTGAGAGTTTTATCGCTCGATCTAGTTACACTGTTATCAAACTTTGAGCACTATGATTGCATACAAGTTCGCAGTGAGAATTATGACTTTTTTAACTTTCAGTTCCTGCTTTCTCCTTTTGAGGAATCCTTGAAAATTACCGGGTAATGTGTCACTTGAAAGTTGAGATAAAAATTTTTCACTATTGCACGATTTCTACGGAACTAAACCCATGAAATTGTACTCACCAAGCAGGGGGTGCAACTTCAGGTTTGCATTTCGTTTGAAATACTGATGGAATATTAAAAATATTCGATTTCAAGACACTGTTTTGTATGATTGAATGATGATGTTTTTAAGTAAACTATTGATTTTCTCGGTTTGAACCCATGACCATGAATAAAATAGCTCATTTGCATGCATCTCCATCACATAACCCACGACCGGTTTCATGCCGTTTGCACTCATCAGGTAGGGACAGCAGCATCATGATCCGCATGTGCTTGAAACAGGTGATTAAACAGGTTGGTCGTACCAACCTTACCCAACAGTTGCATACGAGCGCAACTTGTTTACCATTCTTCCACTGTCTCAAGCGCATGCGGATCCTGATCCTACTGTCCCTACCTGATGAGTGCAAACAGCACCAAACCGCTCGTGGTGTATGTGTGTGTGTGATGGAGATGCACGTAAATGAGCATTTTTATTAATTTTCTCATTATGATTTCCAATTTTATTACTTCAATTTCTACGTGAATGCTCTGCTATTACTCTGATTAACTTGGGCATTGGAACTGGGTTTCTTTTCTCTGAGACCAAAAATTGGTCACTAAATGACCATCTTGAATTTATAATAGTAGTCACCTCGATCAGACGGATATTGTCATTACGAGCGGAAAATTTTTGAAACCAACAGATACCAAAGTAGTTTTATTAAGTAAACTGTATATAAAAATTGATCACTGCTACAAGGGAATCCCGAATTCCCGAGAGACTTTATGGCAAAACAACATACAATAAATGACCGAACGATTTCGCTAATTCACACAATATTTCAATAAAATCCCACGGAAAGGAAACTATTTCGAACACGAGATTAAATGAAAGGATGGTGATAAAAACGGAAGAATTTATTCTTGACCACCGAATAATTGGTGAACGAGCGGCTGTAACTCACTGGCAGCTAGTTACACAAGGACACGAAAAAAATCATGCTTAAATCAATCTGCAACAAACCGCGAGGAACTATTATGTGCAATATATGTCCGTATTCGCATATCTCCCAAGTCAAAGCGAAAATTTTTATCCACAATGCATGGGCTTCGAATTAAAATTTTCTCAAAAACATTTTCAGCTGAAAAAATAGTTGGATGATTTAATGGCTGGTAAAAGCTAACTGTCAATCAGTCTGCAGTTGAATCGATTAGCAGTTAGTAAAATGGAATAAATGAATGGCCTTATGTTTCACCCTAATTTGAATATGTCAATCCCAAGCTCAACTATGAAATGAATATTTGCAGACTTAATGACATATTTGATAATTAACAGTGAAACCGAACATTTTTGTTAGTTAGCCGTTTCGTGTACAATCCCATAACGACATCACTGAGATCTACGCGACAATCTTTCCAAATGTTATATACAAATTTATACTTGTATGACTTGGTTGTGTAGGGTTCTTATAAAGAACCACGATGTGAGGCTGATGTAAGCACCACAATTAATTGTATACTAGTTATCCTTACAACCACTAATTAGATAGATAAACACTCTTGTTTTAGTAATTAGAATGCAATGATCATTTTCATTATTTTCAAAACGTATCAATATTTCGTGATTAATTGTTCCAGTCTGAACAATGTTTACTTCCTGTATCCACTTGTCAGGCACTTGTATCCAGGACACCGACCCACCACTCTAAGTTTACAATTGTTAGCATACTTGGTGATGCCAGACTGCGTACAGCACAAGAAGTATGCTCGAGTGTCTAGGTTGCGTCTAACCACTCAGCCACGCTGCTTATTCTGCTCACACTGTTCATTGATTTTGACTGCATTTGTCAGTCAAGTACGTATACAATTATTATTGATAAACTGATCGATATGAAACTCATAATCTCGAAAAACGAACACACCATTAATAGCGCTTTATCAAAATACACACGTTATTTGAGGCTTAAATCGTTAGCGCAGAATGAGGAGAGGGATTATTGATTTGGTAGCGAATAGTGAGGAAGCAAGATTCAAGCTTAATAATTAGAAATTGGGTTTCATATATTCACAAAAATTCTAAAAAGTAACATTTGAAAATCAGTTCGGTTTCAAACGCGGATAATGACTGTACTGTTCCTACCTGAAACTTAAAAACATCACTTCAAAAAAACTGCCATCGCAAAAGCATCACTTGTCTTGAATCTGCTCAATCGGGTATTTGGAAAGTTTTCGTTAGAGCCATTGCCAAGGATCATGAATACATACCTGACCAGTCTTGGAATACGCTGTACAGTAATGGTCATTGTGGCTCAAGAAGGTTATATAAATTATGCAGCGAATCTAGCTCGCTTCGACAACACATAAATAAAATATTCAGTATTCGAAACAAGCCCCAGCAAGAAATGATTGCTCCCTGAATCTGTTGGAATTTCCTATCGACCATCAAGGAGACCTTATCCTACTTTGTAAAATATTTCATATGCGAAAACATCGTTTACGCGTTATTATTGGACATATGATGATAGGCTGATGATGATTTTAAAAATAAATTAGAGGAATTTTTATTTAATTATTCTTTTCCCGACTTCTTATATAATATTTAATCTGATTGCTTAGATTGCTTTTCTACGATTACAATTTAATTTTAACCTTCCTATGGTTATTGTTTTTAATTCATTTCAATTTTTAAATTCAATTCCACTTTACTGGTTTAAAAATCACATAATAATATGGGAACTATGAACAATGTTGTGATGTACGCCATGGAAATTCAATATGGAGAACTAGCTGTTGCCCATGCAGCAAGTGCTCCCTCTCCACGGCACCATTGGAACCAAAGGAACAGCTAGGCTGATACGTTTGGACAACGAT
>JACCGJ010025770.1:0-31741 GCA_013407085.1 Atriophallophorus winterbourni | reverse complement strand
CAAAAACCTCTGCGACAATCGCAGTGGGGAGAGAATTCGAAGCATACAGATACATCGTGTCCTGTTTCGTAATTCCTCTGAGCCGAAATGTGTTTTCCATCAGACGAAACCATGCACGCGGATTAGTACCGTCAAAATTGGGAAAAGGGACAACAACAGCGTTAAGGTTGAGAGAGTTGGTAGGGACGTCAGATTCCATGATGAAAAAAATTGATATAGGAGCGAAAGGAAATACAAATATCGGGCTCACCAATTTATGTAGCGGAAAAATACCAATGTAGAATACAAATAACACGATAAAATATAAACAAAATATGACAATGAAAACTCACGAACAGTGAAGAAGTATATTCCACTACACACAAAATAATCCGCTCCGACTAAATCCAAGACGGATAACGAGTGATGAGAAAAGGTCCGGAAACAGCTGAAAAGGAGCTCGACTCCGTTAGAACAGTCAACACAGAACAGTCAGCACAGAACAGTCAGCATAGAACAGTCGACTAGCACAACGAGGCAGAACGAACCACGCGCGGTTGGACGGAAAAGTATATATTCAAATTTATGCGGTTGCAGTTAAGTAAAACAACGATAAAAAATGTATGAAAATGTGAAACGCTACAATCGCAACTTCAAATAGCGCGGGAACGGCCAAATAAAGATACACAAAAATAAGCTCAAGAACGAATAAATTTAAGTAGTTCGGTAAAACAAAAATGGTAAAATTATAGAACAATACCAGCAGATTTAAACAGTTAGTTGTCAATGAAATAAATTCAGTGTACATCTTACAACATGTTTGAAACAATTTAGTAGGCTATTTAAGTCAGGATTGTCCAGCTAACTATCAAAATAAATTTTCCAAGTGCTTAAACATTAATCAACTATAACTATTCTCATCAATATATTAGTTATCAGTTATGAAGAGCTTTCGCCGGAATGAAGGTTATATATTGTCTCGTATGAATTTTAAATGCTGCAATAGAGAAATAAATAAATAAATAAATATTAATGAACAATATGTATGTTTTGAATTCATTTAGTTACAGGCTGTTGAAACATTATTAATACCCGGCTTCTGATCTTAGTTCCTTCTTATTATTCACACAGACTTAATTGCAACTAATTGTCATTAAAATGTTCACAATATATGCAATTGTAGTAGTAAAGGGGATGTTAATCATACAAGTCATGCAGTATATGTATCTGTGTAGGATCAAAGTGGGATTGATAGTAAATCCCAACAATCAATTTTCTATTTGATAGAGCAGTTCATAGAAAGGGTCGGTGTTTTAACGTTAATTAGCGTAATCGCACCAGTACTGCAATTGGAAATTAGGGTTAAGCCCGCTTTATCACGCTAACACATTCACATGGCTGATTCGCAAGTTAAACCCAAATTCATTGATTCCATACTCATCGACGCACAAGATTTTACAGAATTGTGGTCTCTTGTAATTAGCTTTCCCGTAAACGCGTCAGCTAGGTTGAATTTTAGCATTCTAAGGTCTAAATTAAAGAAATGATTTTCTCACGTCTGGTGGTTTAGACTTCATTATTTTACTTGTATACCATTTTGAAATGGACAGTCTTTTACCGCCGGAAACACACCTAAATGAATTGTCATGCGTAATATTATTGACCTACGAAGCACCGTATATTGTGAATGTTCTTCATACGAATCATGTATCTTTCTAGGGTCAAAGTGGGAATGCAGGTAAAACAAAAAAAATTAATTTCCGATTTGAAAGATCAAATAGATCACGGAGCAATGTTTGAATGATGCGGCCAAATTTAGCTAGTCGGAAGATTAATGTTTCGTGGTTTTTCTATTCAGATGATAGCGCATCATGTTTAATATGTCGAAAAATTTGATAGATCAAATGATCAATTGTGGATACAAAATTCGTCAATGGTGAGTTCCCAAGAGATTTAAAAGGGAATATTCGACAAAGGCGATTAACGTGGTGAACCATGGAGGAGAAAATTTGCGATTACACTTTTCGAAGTTTCGACCGATTAATAAACATTTCCCAAACTTGAATAGCGCTAAGAACAGGGTCAGTAAGTGTTGGTTTGCATGCATCATCCGAATTTACTACCGCTAAATGAAATACTCGAAGACATGCTTGATAAAAGTAAAATAAGTGCTGGAAAAACCTTCCAATATTTTAGGGAAATTTCCATCACACAAGAAAACTAATTTGCGGATAATATGGGCGTCCCGCCATCTATTGGAAGTATGTGATAATGTTGCTCGATAAATGTTTTGTAAATTTGCCTCTAAAATTAGTTGACAGTTTCCTGAACTTACTTGGGATATATGTATAAAGCGAGCTCGATCTCCGAAATTATTTCTGAAGCCATTTAGTTTGTACTGCAAATTTGAGAATCAATTAACTAAATTTTTAAAAAAATCTTACGTTGAAAGTCGAAGTTAGAGAATTACTCATTTGTCGAGGAAAATCTAACTATATCTAAACAAGCGTTGAGACGGTCTCATCTCAATTGTTGTATAATATCGCGGTGTCATTAGATAACACATCACATCGATCGCTTTATGCAAACACGGTGACTCACGTTGCACCTCAATAAAGAACATCTACCAGATCATGGTCATCGCATGTTAAGTGAGTCATGCTAAACGCCGGAAACGAAATTCCATTTTATCGCTAAGTTCAAATCGTCAGAATCAGCCATAACAACGCCATCCAAGGCCACGTACTCACTGGACATTAGACTTCTGCCCAGCGCACGGTTCCGGGTTGTTCTGTTTTCATATCTCTTGGGCTGAGAACGCATCGGTCGATCGAACGGAACGACTGTCTCTGCTAAATCATCCGCTTTAGCATAACGGAAGTTTCGATAAATGATATTTTGTAAGTCAACTATCACGAATTTCATATAATATATATTAATAAAATCAGTCTTTAAACACAAATCTACATTCCTGCTCTTATTGGAATGTTGCAAAAATATTCCAGAGTTACCGGTACTGCATTGCATCGACTGTGGGACATAACTCAGTCCCCACATGAAAGCTAGATTTCAATTTTCAAATGAGGATTTATCCTCATGGACGATGGATACAATATCCATGCTTGTTACTTGGATATGTCTACAGCTTTTGACCATTAACCACAGAATACTGCTACAAAATTGGAGCAGCTTGGGGTGTGCCGCAGTCTTTGGGCCTGGATACAGGATTACTTGACTGATAGAGTTTTCAGGGTCAGAGTTGATGTTGCACTATCCAGCCCATTAGAAGCTACAAGTGGCGTACCTAAAGGCTCAGTCTTGGGGCCAATACTCTTCCTGGAGTACGCTAACGATATACCTGAAATCGTAAGCAGCAAAATCATTTTATTTGCGGATGACATCAAAATCTGGACTAGCGTACGCATCGTAGAAAATTGCCAAATTCTACAAAAAATATCGAAGCACTTCATACGTGGTCCTCGCAAACTGCCTACCATTCAATATCCAAAAATTTTAAATGTTAAACGTCGGTAATTCATTCGAATTCACATACTCTGTGAGATCTCAGCAACTTTCATGGGTTACGGAAGAGAAAGACATGGGTGTGCGGATTAGCAGTAACTTGATTTCGTCACGGCAGTGTTCTGTTGTATACAAAAAGTCTTGCTAAAGCTTAGAATTGCAAAGAAGAATCTTCGGTAATTTCACAAAGCAGATAGCCCACGGATAATTAACACATTTATCATACCAACATTAGAGTCCGCTGTTCAAGCATGGTCCCCATGGTTACAAAATGACATGACCTTTCTGCAACGCGTATACCACCGCGCTACGAAACTGGTGACCGGGCGATATAACAGTCCATACGAGGAGATGATTGCAACTCTAAACCTCTTTGACTTTTCATACCGTCGTTACAGGGGTGACTTGATCCTGCTGTTCAACATTCTGCATTCCGTATATAACCCGCTTGAACACCTGTTTCATCGGTAAGATGCACGTGGCAGCAAATCGCACGGCTAAAAGTTAATTATTCCACGCTCCAGATCAAATTGTCGAAGGTGTTTCTTTGCTGTCCGAGTTTGTTTTATATGGAACTCTCTGTCCCCACATATCATTTTTCGCATTAAGCCTGAACTTGGCAAGTATATGTTTACCAAATCCAGCCTCGCACTTGAATACACGTGCTGACTCTCCATATCAAGAAAACATTTGTGTTGTTTTTATGCATTCCCTATTTTTAATCTGTGGTCACTGTAAAGTATTTGCTTTTTGGACCATTAAAACTTTGAATCCTCGATTTCACTATTTAGGCTGTCAGTGTAAAAGTAACTTTTGTTCCACGAGAACCACTTTATAGAAGCGGATGTCGGAAGCGATCTCAGCTTTGTTACGCGAAATGATTACAGCAATTTTTCAGTCACAACTCCATCTAACGGGCCGAATAAACACCGTATGATAAATCAGGGTATGTACGCGTATTGCGGTCAAACAACTTAGGGATGTCAAGGATTGCAACAGTTTGGGTAACATGATGTTGTCAGATCAACAATAGTTTTCTCATACCTCAAGCACATCAAGAAGGACAACATCAATAAATAAAATACACCTGACAATGCCAATGATTGAAAAAGCAATCTGGTTTATTGTTTGCATTGGAACATTTAGATTAATCGTAGTAGTTAATAGCCACCCCTTAGCCCATGTTGAAACGGTGTTTCTCGTGAGGGACCCATTAAAACCATGAATCGCAATTTGGTGAATTGGAGAGAAGCTTCATCTTATATCTAAATATTTGTGTTTATAATACGATTGACACTGTGGTAGCATTTGACTGAAATCGTCAACAAGGTGTTAGGAAACAACCAAGCATGTTATCGTGCGTCGTGATGCCAACAACCGAGAAAAAACCAGTGATACATTGTATACGAGAACAATAGGTTGTGCATTGAAATTTTATAAAATCATCGTTTTGCAGTAAAGGCGATTGTTGATAAAATCAAATAAAAGGTATGAAAAATCTCGTAACATATCAAAAAATCAAAAAGCGAAGAGGTAGGACAAAGAGTAAAAGACGATACAAATTACACCATTAGGCGACTGGTGATTGATAAGAATGTCTTCGGGCTGAATATAAACTTGCCGTACCATACATTCTCACTTTGATGACAGATTGGATGGTCAAGAATAATGCACCCAGCACAATCCATCCTCCGATGCCGTAGCTCTCCACGTACTGATAGTACCTCGGGCAAGGGAAACAATTCCAAAGAAGTTCGACCAGCTGAATGACTACCCCGTTGGCAAGTTTGTCCGTGAAAGACATGTAGCCATAGACAAATGCACCACTATCCTGATTTATTCCAATAAGATCCGAGACCATGCTCAGGGCCGTGACAATCAGTATGGCGTAGCCAATACCCAGGAAACCTACGGCGATGTAGACACGATGCAGCTCTACCGGGCTCCCGGGATAGTTTACCAGTGTGCAGAAGCAAGCAACGAATAAAAAACCAATGACAACATTGAGCTGCAAAATAGAGGAAAAAACGGGTTAGCAATTCGATGAATGAAACTAAATGAACATACACATACAATCTACTTAATATAATATAGTTAATTTCGGAAAGATAAAATTAGGGGCACAAATTAAATAGACCGTTCAGGAGCTGTGCGAACGCTTAGATTTGTGACCGACCAACCGATAAACAACTATATCGCAAAGTGAATTGACGCACCCTTCACTGGATTGTAAAGATTGACACGAAAGATGTCTTGAAGCTCCAGACACTGCGTCAAGTGTGCAAGATCTAACACGGTTAAATATTTTGGCCGCCCGGATAACGTACATACGAATTGTAATGAAGCCCGAATGCAAGAATTGGTATTTATTCTGAACAACGTTGCTTTCACCAGCGTTGGCTACGTATGGTATGGTACGAAAGCACAAGCCTGATCCAGGCAAAGTGCCGGACAGTCAGAGACTGCGCGTGGGCGATATTACTGTCACGTTGCCCATGCCTAGACAGATATGAAAAATAGAGCATAAAGATGGTAGTGAGACTCCAGTGTGTTTCAGCTTGCAGCTCACTACCTGTGGCTAATCAATTGAGCACGGTGTTAGCCGCACAGCACAGAAGTAATGTACGATCGCACATTCATGCTACGTATGTAATGTATGTCGAGGTAAACTGCCTAGTGAGACAGCAACAAATCAACCTTCAGCAGGCGAAGCAGGAATCTTAAATAGAGAGTTTGGATAATAGCGTTCAAAAAAATGAGGAATAAAAATCCAATTGCGTCGGCAACTCAAATGGATAGAAATGCAGCTTCGGACAACGGAAATGATCACAAATCTACACCCAAACGTGTCGATATAACTGAGTGCTATCACTGTTTATACGGAAGTAATAACGATGGACCTGATATACCATGTGATTATAGCCCATTTTCTTGTTGAAGATGGGAAACTCAAATTCGTAGATAGTGATCGCTGTTGTATGTTTCGTCAACAGCAAAACATTCTGAGTCCGACCGTTTAACGTTAAGTTCGCTGGGTTGGCCGCACAATAAAACAACTAATGAACTTTACAAAGCTGGCGGACGATGAACGAGAATACAAACGCCACATAAAACTGAAGAACCCCAATCACTTCGAAACGAGTTTTGCGGCCGATTACATCTAGCTTGATGGCAAAAAGTCCACTATGCAAAACCAGTGAACACCATCTGCACACTGAGCTACAAATCATCGTCACTATCTCAACCTTTCCGTTGTACTGAGTCAATTTGTTTGCCAGGTGATCGCTTTTCCCTTTGGCCGAGCACACCTTTTGAACATAGTTTGAAAAGCATCTGGAAAGTAAACAGCTGTAAGTTGGTGCTGCTAAAGTAAACACCACACAGGCACAGATAAATTACACGCGGTACTATTGGTCGTGCTAAATATTGACCCGACAACCCACTTGCGTCTGTATACGGATTAGAAAGATTAGCACTCCATCCAATCTAACAACAACAATAGGGCGAAAGTTTTGAATGCATTACAGGCTGCGTTCGCGGTGGATTTATAACAAAACGCGAAAATTGAATAAATGCTAAATGCAAACAGGATGAATGTCGCGCTAGTGATAACAAATGTTTACTTGGCAACAGTAGAAATAGCACCTTAATGAAATTTGGTTAATCAATGTATGAGAAGGAACTATGCATGACAGAACTCCTAGCGTTGGATAGGAAGAGGTCGCGAAAGCGAGAAATAGTGTATCGGAAATGAAGTTCAAACCCACAGGACAGACACATCTGCAAAAGATGCGCATAACAGCTGGTTGAAAACCCTGAACCGACGTCAATGGCTGCAATACATATTATTGTGTTATTGTTCTCTAAAAAAATATCACGAAATTGCAGGCAGGGAAACTACAAAAATAAGCTGCTAATCATGCGCATCTGCATATTGTACTTGCTGTTTTCTTTGAACGCGTTTGCTTATCTGGTTCACGATGCTCGACATTTGGCCCTGGTCCAGAACTATGCTCCATAAGGATAATATATAAATGATCTAAAAACAACCGATTTCGATTACCTGGCAGTTGATCTGCAACACATTGAAGCCATTTATGTTCCATGCAAATCGAACCTCACATTCACTGGCGATTTACAACTCAAAGGTTTACAACTCAAAAATGTAAAACTGATATAAATCTGGAAGTAGCCTTTTCACATGCGAATTCAAGGACCGGAGGTAACTCTAAATGAGTATATTTAATTAAAATATTGCCGTCCAACGAACACATATGAAAGAAAGACGATACGATGGTCTGACTGAGTTTTACCGTTCACCGAGCATATGCAAGGCCTGGAAAACGACCACAGAACACACGGAAACAAGCTCTCGATTCAATATATTGCCAATCATGCGAAACAACAGCTTTAAGAAGGAGCTGAACGATTACGTACTGACGGATCAGATGTTGCATATCATTGAGAGCGAGTTGTAACAGTTGACATTTCAGTTTAGGGCAACATGGATACGCAAGGCGATGTCCGTAATGAAGACAGATGATGTTCGAGGTGCATACATTCACGATCTGACGATAGAAAGCCGCCGTGTACAACAATAACGACTTTACCGAGATCCGTGATGGGTAGTTGCTTCAGAAGAAAGGAAAATAGTAGCACTTGCTACGAACAAAAGTGCAATCTAACTTAGACATGTGACCAGGTTAAAAAGTTGTTAAAGTCTCAGTGTAGGAAGGGTGGGGTGAGCAGAAACAAAACACCGAGCATTGAACACTTCAACCGGATTCAAATAATGAATCCACTATAATAAAACACGTTGTTTATGCAGCCAAAACCAGCGATGAGGTCGTCGATGTAATACAATTGCGATACGCAGTCACGCGAGGAGGAATCAGGTCAACACCAAGCGTTGCGTCTATGTGTCGCTGAATCGTTCGAGTCAAACGTAAATAAGCCTGCTTTAAATGTTAGCGTGAGTGCAGAGACCACAATGAGCAAGCTGGACGAAACAATTCGTGGAATGCTGAACGCGGGAGTTGCTCACGTTTGATAAATAGTTCCGCGCGGATATGCAATCGTGTAGTAATTCTGTGCTACGCAGCTAACACCGTGTTAAATTGATTTTTCAAGGGCACCTAACTGCATGCCGAAACACGCTGGAGTCTCACTGCAATTTGCATCTCTTCTCTTATATCTGACTAGGTACGAGCATTCTGACAATATGTTATCCGACGTGCGCCGATGATTGTGTGGCACTTGTCGTGGATCATACTTGTAATTTAAAACAATTATACAGCATAAAATAGTCAATCAGTTATTAGTGTTGCTTCACAGTACTACTACACAGTACTCAATTAAAACTACATAGTGCTTAATTAATTCGGAGTGTTCATCCGTCTTCGTAAATTTCGATTCGACATTTTGAATGCATTCGTCAAGAAATCGTATAGTAGCTGAAATGTTCAACAAAGGTTTTACCAAGTCGCTGGAGAACGAAGACAATTTCGCTAATGATTCTCCCTACAGTCCATTTTCTCAATCTTTGCAAACAGACGGACACCGTTTCGCTGAACCAGCAGAAGCAAGACTCGACGAAATGGAAAGAAAACGAAAAGCAAGAGAGCGAAGAAAATTAGAGCAGGAAATCGCTATCGATAAAATTGGAATTGAGATAAAGGAGAGAAAAATTAGAAAACTTTATTTAGAAAGAATGCTGAGTCTTCTTAACGATGACGAAAATTATTTCGAAAATATTGTCGCCACCGAGGTTCGAACCTGCGACCTCACTCCTCCGAGCGAAGCAGATAACCGCTGCACCATGACCACATTGACCCGCAGTCCAATCCCAAATATCCAAAGGTTTGACTGCAATAGCTCTGGTGAACCAGAAATTTCGGTTGATGTGTTTCATCGAAAGGCACCCGTTGCAGATGTTGATGACTTTGTCACGATTCAGCCTTTCTCACAAAGTTGTGGACGTCCTGCTTGTTTTACTTCGCATTGTTATAATCGTGATAATATGACCACTGATTTTACTGAGACTGATTTGACGACGCGATCAGGTCTGTTGAAGACACATCTGGATATTCCCACGAAACTGGTATTTGATTCCGGATTTGACGGGGAACCTGGCCGAGCTGCTGAGATGTCCATTTCACGTGATCGGTGGAACAGTCCGGAAGGTTGCGGTGGTGATACATCGAACTATGAAGTGTCACCAGTCGACGTGATCAGTATTTATGCTGATTCGAATTCCCGTGTGTGTGCATCGGAGCAAAATCTTGTTAATGTCAAAATACCTTCGATTGACATGTGTGCAGATCTGATGAAGGATGAAAGGAACAGAAAGTCCGCGTGGAACGAAAGCCATGCTGGCTTTGGGGGGCGGTGTTGCTTCTTTCTGTTCCGTCAATGTCGCCTTCCACACTGTTTTTCTGACCTGTCATTATCATATTGCTTTATGGACTCTTTTGCTTATTTTGACCTTGATTTACTGCGCACAATTTGTCGTAATCTCGATTGCGTGAGACGGTCGTACATTTGAACCTGATTTGATTTTGACTCGTGTACGTAACTTGGTACGTACACGATATTGTTTTGATATTGACCCGGATCTAACCCGGTTAACCCAATAATTGAGGTATGTTTTTCAGTTATTTTGATTGCCTCAATATAGTACCGCTTTTGTTGACAAATCCTCGTTGGTTCTAAAATACCTGGGATTTTGCGCGTAACTCCATATTGGGGAATTTCCTTGATTCTCAATAAGAATCAACAATTAGTGGGTTTCCATTATTTATGCAGATACGTAAGCGCAAGCCAAAAATCAGGCAATGTGCACAGGCATAGACTGCATGCGGGTTGAGACCCTGTCAGTTTGCGCAGACCTGATCAGATATAGAAGAAAGAATAACAGCCATCAGAATCTTAGAATTTTCCCAAGTAGTAAAAAGTTCTACAAAATAACAAGTTTTGCGATGATCGCTCAATTCCATTTGCACCCGGGTGTCCTAATTGCTATGTATAAAATCACAAGCCTGATCCAGGCAATGTGACATATAGTCAAAGACTGCACGTGGGCTGATATGCTGTCAGGTTGCCCAGGCCCAGACAGATATGGGAAAGGAAAATAGCAAAGGCAGTAACACCCCAACGTGTTTTCGCACACAGCACACTCCCGGTGGCAAATCAATTCACCACGGTGTTAGCTTCACAGCACAGAAGCGCTACACGAGACGAACCGCAAAATATTCAGATGAAGTCCGATCTAATCATTTCGGAATATTTCGGTTCTGACATTTTCAAGAAGAAAATATCTCTATTCGTGTAAACAAATTTTCAGCAATTAAATTAATGCCACCGCAAAATTAAGAGAACATGACAAAGAACTCTCGAGACCAGGTTACAAATTGCAAGTCACCATTGGATCAATAACAAGGAGCACACAGACGTTTCCGTGTATTTTAGAACACAAGAACATGTCTTTCTTGTGATGAAAGTTTACCAAGAACGCGATTTACTCGGGATTGTATCTGATTATAGTGTTGTGACAATGGAAAAGTCGATGTAGGCAGACCGACTTCCAAATTGCGGCACACCAGATTAGGAACAAGACAAACAGCACCATCTTGAATCAAAAAGTCGGCGAGTGAATGAAAAAGTGCGAAACATGTTCGGACGTAATCGTTCTAGTCAACCAAGACGTCAATCATATCATGCTGAGGTCAAAGTTTTCCAAGATAAAGTGTAAAACATTAAACAAAAAAACTGCCGACGCAAGCTGGGACTAGCAGCACAAAGTTCAATGTACCGAAACGCTAAGCAGGAAATAAGCGATCGTGATTATGATCAAGCACGCATTCATGATCTGTAAACAATCAAACTATTCAATGAATTGACTCAAGCCCGATTGACCAAGGAATTACAAATTATTAGATGGTGTATGAGATCACAACATCCAAGGAAAATCGAAAGTTACGCAGTGAAATAAACTCAAGGATGACCATGCCCTGACATAAAGTGTACAAAGCGACAAGGGTTGTTCATAACGGTGGCAACTATATAACACAACAACACATGTGTCGCAACAAATGTTGCACCAACACACACACGTGAGATCGATTATATAGGGTTCGCGAAACATTTACGTCAGGAGAAATGCAAAATGAGCCAAATGCGGAAAGAGGTAGAGACAGATTTGCGTAAACTTGGACAAAATCGCTTTTAATCATGGCCATGAGTGGAAAAAAGATCGTCTTGTAGTTGAGATAGCAGTGACTTCCTGAAAGGTGATTACTTTTCGAAAACTAGGTGCTAAGTGCTTGGTCATTTGAACATCATCAACGCGTGACTTAACTTACTGTATCAACCTGATGATGACCAACAGCCAGAAAACAGTTGTGTGCTGGAAATGTGAGTACAACAATACATTAGGTTAAGTGTGTTTGAGAATTACTATACACTCGTATGTCGACTGTAACTGATAGCATATTTTGATTGATTGATTGAAAGAACAAGCCTGATCCAGCCAAAGTACCGTGCAGTCAGAGACTACACGTGGGGTAAGATACTGTCAGGTTGCCCAGGCCCAGACAGATATGAGGAAGAAAAAAGAACAGGAAATGGTAGTGAGACTCCAGCGTGTTTCAGCATGCAGCCGCGCAGCATAGAAGTGCTGCACGATTGAGGAAACAAATATCCGCGTTTGCTTGCTACCACAACACAACTGAAACAAAAGACTGTCTCAGCGCTCATCCATCTTATGTCATTCGTCAAATTGGCAGGTCCGCAAACAGAAAGTTCATCCATCTCAACTGTTGTCAAAAGTGAAGTCAATGCTAACGAAGTGCGTCTAAAACTTGAGAAAAATTAGAATGGTAAGACGAGACGGGTCCAACAATATTCTATCAAAAGCTACAGCTTCAGTGATCAGCTGTCGGAGGGATACACAAATCATAGACAAGACACATACCTCACGACTGATTTTATCTTGCACGGGTTTCTGTAGGAGTGATGACGCGATGCTGCATAAATAAGTGGCCAACGGGACAAGCGCCATATTTTTCTTTGGAAGCAACAGCGAATGCAGCAGATACACCGTGAGGTAGGCCTGGAAAAGGTAATATGGTAATGATGTGAGAAAGAAGGAAAAATAGTCTGAACTTTCTAATGAAAGGAAACTACTAAAAAGATCGCAATGTCGGCATTAACTTGTTTGCCATAGCCGCGTATGAAGTGGAAAATACTGAAACACAATGCAGCACAATAGCAAGCACAAAGACGTATCGCCGTATACCAGTGAGATAATCGGACCGACCCTCATGAGAACCGGTTTTTGAGGTTGTACGGTAGCGGTCTTATGGATTGTGAAGTATTTTTATCCTGTAAGCGAAACCTCGTGATAAACTCACTGATATCTGCAATGAATTGCACGAGAATATACAATGGAGTCTCACAGTCATTATCGTTTCATAATTATCTGTCGGGTGCTGTGCAAGCTGGTAGTATTTCAGTGCACATGCATTAGACGGCTGTACGTCACTTTGCCAGACTCTAAAGTCGTTATCTTTAAATATTTCTGACCAGTAGGTGATGAACTTGCTTGACTACCTTTAAGTGATAGGCTAGAAAAGCGTAGGCCTTAATTCTTATCGGCAAGTCGTTTAGATACAGAGAAATTGAACGAAAGTGTAAAGTGTAAGATAATAGCTCAAATACAAAAGATGAAGATATTAGTGGAATCTAATCTACGGCATGCGTAACACAGTGCTAAGACAAGTGCCAATTTTTGCACTCATATGGTAATCCGATCGCAGAAACTTCGTGTATGTAAAAAAGCTATTTTCTTGTTCATCTTGTTCTTCATATAACCCGAAGTCTTTCCGTAAAAGCAAGAGTCCTTTCTGATGCCAGAGTCTTTAGATCTATTGAACTGACGCCCGGTATACTTTGTTTCCGGACTTCCTATGTATAAAAAAACTAACTTTCCATCAACAGAAACGTAGTATTCAAAATACACAAAATATATTCATGACTTGCATCATGACCCCATTGTCCGGCTAAGGTTACCGTCGATGCGTGTCTCGGTTCACATGTAGCAGATCAGACTGCGCAACATTGCCTAACGTGAGCACTCACATATACGAACATATGCACATATAGTTTATTAATAAATATAGTATTCATGTTCCTCGTGATGATATACAGCGCCTGCGTACTAAATGCAATACTGTACGGCAAGACACGAGCGGATGATGAATGCTTTCCATTTAAAATAGATCCGCCGTTTCTGGAACATATCGTAAATGGACAATGTAACGAATGTTGAAGTGCATTCTAAAGCTGATGTGCAGAGCACGTTTACTTTACTGTTCCTCGCGAATCGGACTGTTTAGTCACTTGAAAAGCTGTGGAGCTTATGATGTACATCGATTGTCGACATCGACCGAAGGAGGCAAACAATAACACTCCTTGTTACTGGGAGAACATGCCACAAACGCGGGAATTTCTCGAGGCCAGACATTCGACGACGTAATCTCTCAATCAATGTGTTCAATTGAAAGAGACCTAAGACAGCCGATGGTTTTGCATGGGGTACAGAAATTGCCGTGATCGGAAACACAAGAGAATGTGGTAGCAAAGTGGTGAAATTCGAGGCCATTCGTATCGCTGATGGGTCTCATCTAGATCGGGGACAAAACCGCAAACTACTACGTAAGCTCATCGAGCACTCAAGAATGAACATCCAATAGCGAGCGGCACGTTTTAACTACTAACTCAGGAACCAATTAATGATACTGCTTATCACTCTGCTATAGCGCAAGGGCCAGCGCTTATTGCCGACTTCATTAGCATGAAGCGACAAAAGCTGATAGTCTGTGGACAGTGATAACTATCGCGGTTATCTTTTTAGCGGTTGCCGGTATACGATTTACACCTGGTGGAGATTAAGAATTAAAAACTTCTCCAAGTGTGCAACCACAGCCGGAGTCAAACAACGAATCTCACGAAAAAAGCTGAACGCTATAACTTGATAAGAGCACAGCAATATTGGAATATTCCTCTCAAAGTATGGCTGAAATATTCACAAATAAGGCTCACTGAACTTACTGATCTTACTGTCTCCAGCCGATGACGGAAAACAGTCAGAAACCGATTGTGGTGTGTAAGTAAGGGGAATGTGAGGTTCACAATATATTAGTTACAAATAACGGAAAAATCATGCCATTGAAAAATCCTCGACTTTGCTAAAATTACTATTTAAGGCTTACATTTGTGGGAACAATTCTAAATGGATGTGACGAGTGAATGTGCTATGTGCAAGAAGATAGATTATAAAGTACAATTAATGTGTTATGATTAGAGATGCCCCGAGCGTTGTTCATACTAAACAAGTGTTGGAACAAAGGTTTACTTTTGCGTCTGTGTGTGACAGATGTTCCGGATAGTCTAAGCTACAAAAGAGGTAGGTTTATTGTGAACGATTACTACAAAACACACTGTTTGCATTGATTCATCGCCAATTATCGGGGATCAACATTGTGAGAGTCGTTCCATCGAATACCACGGAAATTATTCAGATAGGCTCAGGTGGGCGTGAGAGAAACGCCAAACGCAACTTAAGCAGGCTGCGTTCATCCATAGGATTATCACACAAGCAGCATGACTACAAACTGACGTGATTACGGCGTTCTGACTACCGTTTGTCTATCTACGACATTGGTAGAAATGATCACAGGATGTACACAAATGGAAGGATATAAACAAGATTCACAGGGACCAGATGACATCACGAAATAAGACGAGACCATTATAGATAAGATGCAAAGATAGTCGAATTCCGCGGAGACAATGCGTTACTAAATCTCCTCTTAGTACACATTAAAAAGAATCCAAAGTGCTACTGACCTGCGAAACATTGACGATCAGTCGGAGTGTCATGTAGAGAAAACCTTGTATCCAAAATAACGGCATTGTGAACCACACGCGCCAAGAGGTAATTCGATTAGGCCCAGTGCTCGATTGATTAGTATCCAGTAAACGAGCTAGGGAACGAGTTCATTAAAACTTGATTTTTAAAATTTGCTCGATCATGGAACATACGCCACGTGGGCGAAAAACAGGCAAGGGAATTAGACACGGAAAACTAGCGGTTAAATTCAGCTGAGAAAGGAAAGTGAAGAAATGGGTTTCATACAGGGAAATTTGACCACAACGCTTGGGGCTACGTTATAACTCGTGATAACATCAGTGCACCGTGACTAGACACATGTTCCAATCTACAAAATATATGATAACTAAAGTAGGCAAAGGTAACAGTAGATTTAACCTTATGCAAGATGACCTCAGAAATAAAATTGAGAAGTACTTTAAGGTGTTTGAGGTTTGCTGAAAAGAGTACATGGTATGAAAGCAAAAGCCTGATTCAGACAAAGGGCCGCACAGTCAAAGACTGCACGTGGGCTAAGATACTGTCAGGTTGCCCAGGCCTAGACAGATATGAGAGGGGAAATAGAAATAGAAATGGTAGTAAGACTCCAGAGTGTTTCAGGATGCAGCTCACTACCGGTGGCCAATCAATTTAGCACGATGTTAGCCGCATAGCACAGAAATTCTGCACGATTGCACATCCGTGCTGAAAAGAGAACCAATAAATGAAGGATCGTTGTGTGTGAGCACTGTACGACCAGAACAAGACTCACGTCAAAGACGCCAAAGGCAATCAACGGTATCCCTGCTGTTAGCGTTTCAAAGTTTTACCGTGCATACAGCAAGAGTATAGTGCTCACCGCCAATGGGATATTTTACGTATGGAATCACTAGGCTAAAGCCAGGCAAACTGTCGTGAATGATATACTGACGCGTTTATATACTGAAAGGTTGCCGAGACCCAGACCCAGATAGATAAGAAACAAACTGATACCGCAAAGAAAGTCATACATTTAAAACACTATAAATAAGATTTCCGTAGTCAACGCCTGGATGCATGGATTTCATCCATCGATGAAATCAATGAAATGGCTCGGTTTTGAACTGTTTTCACTCTCAGAACTTGCATTTTAATACTGTCCTTAGTGTTCAGGTGATCTCACGGGATACTTTTATCTGAGGGTTTCATTAAACTGCAAACCGACACGAAAACTTAGCTTGTCAATCAATTACGCTGTTACGCAAGCGAGCTGTAGAAGGTTCAGCTAAGCCATGTGTAAGTGTATGGAATACGGGCTTTCTAAAACCAGGCACAGTCGATAGATCTATATTACCTTATCTAGAGTCACTGCGATGATCGAACATTCAGTTGTGCGTATTCGTCTGCCTGGGTGGGGTCCAAAAGCTCCACCTAACAGTTGGCTGAAACCTTACGAGATATGGCTGCAAACCGAAGTCGGTGGCACCAGTGTATTTCATTACGTGTGTCATAATTTTTTATCAGGTATTGTTGTTGGCCTCCTTCGGTAGATGTCGACCATGGATGTACATCACAATCGTGCGAATGTTCAAGTTTTGCAGCTTTTGGAATGACTAAACAGTCCGGTTAGGGAGGAACAATCTCTCCCGCAGCGCTGGCAACGAAGATCAGAACTCGGTTGTATTGCGTCAGTTGCATGCCAGCGGAGTGATCTGCGTTCAGCAGCCAAGAGCTGTATCTGCTCCTCCCCAGCTTGCAGACGACGCTTTACACTGTGCCTCCAATGTGAGCGGTCAAGAGCAAGTTCTTCCCAACTCGCCGGGTCAATGAAAAGAGCTTTCATATCTCTTTTGCAAACGTTTTTGTACCGCAAGTGCGGTCTGCCCAATGGTCGACTTCCTAGTTGCAACTCGCCATAGAGTAGATCTTTCGGAATACGACCATTTTCCATTCTGTAGACATGACCAAGCCAGCGCAGGCGGCGCTGTCGCAATAGAGTGAACATGCTCTGTAGACCAGCTTTTGAAAGCACTTCAGCATTAGTCACTCTGTCCACCCACGATATGTTCAAGATACGACGGATGCTTCGTAGATGGAAAGCATTCAGCTTCCGTTCGTGTCTTGCGTGGGTGGTCCAGGTTTCACTGCCGTAAAGCATTTAGTACGCACGCGCTATATACCATCATCTTTGTCTTTTCAGTCAGCTTGCGGTTACCCCAAACACGAGAGTTCAAACGGGACAGAATGGCAGCTGCTCTGCCAATCCACTTATCGATCTCCGTGTCTAGCGAGAGGTTATCCGCAATGGTTGAACCAAGGTATGTGAACTGATGTTCTGATTCAAGCTGACAGTTTCCAACAGTTATGATGGGAGGCGATACAGTCCCTTGACCAAGGACTTTGGTCTTGCTCATACTGATTGTTAGCCCAAAGTCTTTGCATGCCGACGAAAAACAGTCCATTAGAGACTGAAGGTGCTCTTGGGAGTGAGCAATAAAGGCTGCATCTTCGGCAAACAGCAGGTCACGGATTAGCACATTTCGTGCCTTGGTTTGTACCTTCTGTCCAGAGCAAAGAAAATGCCGAACAGCGTGGGAGCAAAAACACACCCTTGTTTGACGCCTCGGCGAATTTCAAATGCTTCTGAACTGCAACCGTTAAAATGGACTGAGCCTTTCATGCCTGCGTGGAACGAAATAACGAGTCTCAGCAGCCTTGGTGGGCAGCCTATCAGATCAAGCATTTTGAAAAGACCCTCCCTGCTGACGTAGTCGAATGCCTTAGTTAAATCAATAAAAACAACGTATAATGGCATACGCTGTTCCCGACACTTTTCTTGAAGAAATGGTATTATTATATCATAATTGATGAAAAACAAATCAAAAAATCGCATGCAATGAAACTACAAAACAAGCTGCTTTTTGAGCATTCGCTGTTGCATATTCCGCTTTCCTTTTGTCATGCGCTTGCTTATCTGCTTTTCCTGCTTCATATTGCTTGGCACTTTGTCTAGCTTCAGTCATCTGTCTAGGCCTGGGCAACCTGACGGTATCTTAGCCCACGTGTAGTCTGTGACTGCACGGCACTTTACCTGAATCAGGCTTGTGCTTTCATTGGTTCATTCATTCTAGCTTCAGACTTGTGCTTCATTATGATTGATGATGGTACTGAGGCAAATGGGCGTGACGTTTTGTTTTAGGAAAAAAAACACGCAAGCAAAAGCAGTCATCCAAACTGAGTGTCGTTTAACTCACTAGACTCCGTGTACTCCTCCGAGGAGCTCTGTGGTATTTGACGTTGCACATCCGAATGAGGAACGCCGAAGTGGAATACAAGAGTCATCAGACAACCAGCGCCGACAATTGCCAATGAAAGATTACGGAACGCGGGTAGGTCTTCAGTGCCAAAATCAACATCTGTGCTTGGGTCGCTGCTATTCCGAAGCGCATTCGAAACTGTGTAGTTTCTGGAGATAGAAACAACTGATTCGTACACCAAAAGATTCTCTGGACCCTTCTCGCCATTGTGACTGATGAGGAAGAACGTGCACAGATACACAGCAAGATTGCTGAACACGGTGAATAGGTATCGCAAGGATGCTAGGAGAGTCCGTTCACCCGAATCCACTGTCAGATCGTTCATGATAGCCAAATGTGTAATTTGAACAGCAGCCCATCCAACCTAGATCAACAATAATGAATCGGGCGATTTAGCAGCTACGGAACGCTAACACGAAGAATGGAATGCATCGATTGTAACAAACGAAAGGGGAGAAACTGGGGAATGAATGACGACTGTGTTGAGCTAAATAAGCAAGGAACAACTGATCCCCATTTCGCGGCCTAGGATAGATGTGTGCAAACGTGTGCCGAATAATCGGATGACAGTAGTCATTGATGAAAGAAAGCGGATGCGTGAAAAGCCTCAGGAAAGTAAATTGAAATTTCCCAGCGATGAGATTAGATGGATGCAAAACTTCACTCGAAGGTTTTTCGCTCTATACCTATACATGAGAGAAATATCGCTATTGCGAACTTTAAATCTTTACGTTTTACTACACGCACATTGGTTCTTACATTTTATCGCGGAAACCTTGTTCAATAGTGTGATCAAGTTCAACTTTTTGTGCCATTGCACCTCGGTTCAAAGTCACGTAGATCACGATCAATTTGTCCCAAAACTGATGAGCACAAACACTACGGAAACGGTTATGATGTGCGTGACGAAGTAGTTTTCATATATATTTCGAATGTTAATAAATAAAAGTTCTTAGTATACTATAGCCACAAAGAACTAACTAATAAATCACTACAACAAGTTTTAAGGTCTACTGTATGCGGAGAGGAAAACAATTAGTTCGATTATTCTCAACAAAACGTATCACCGGATTGTCAGGCTCACAAAATAGTGACAAAGGTTAAACACAGTATAGAATGCCAAAGCCCCAGCACTAAAAGCTTACTCAGAACAACACACTATTGATATTATTTGCGTACATTAAATGCTGATTAAAGGAAATTACTCAGTCAGTGAGCGAAAACGGTGGGTTTAAAAAATTTGAAACGTTTGTATATGCTGTAATTATAGGCAGTTGTCTATGTGAGTTTGTTGGAAATCTCGTTGCTTACAATCTTTTCAGTACTCTAGATCTGCGGAGCACATATCACCAAAGGATAAACCATTCACCTCGTACATTGACAATGTCGAGTTCTGTGGCCGAGATAAAACCGATCACGACAGAAACCTATCCAACTTTTTTAAAACTACAGAAACGTACGGACTAACGTTCAATGATAAGAAGAGGATAATTGGCGTCAATTCTATCAAAATACTCGGTTATGAAGTGTCCAAACAACGAGCAGTTGGCATGTTTGCCTATTACTCCCATTGGATACCCCAGTTTTCGGACACTATATATACACTGATCCATAACCGAGTTTTCCCTTTTACTGAATCTGCGCTTACTGCATTCAAACAGCTAAAAAGCCGTCTTGACAGCATAAACGGATGCATCTGACGTCGCGGTCGCCGCAAAGCTTAATCAGTGGTAGACCAGTAGCACCCTTCTCACGAACGTTGAATAACGGTGAGCAACACCACTCGGCTATCGAAAAAGAGGCATGTGCAATCACTGAGGATGTCAAGAAATGGATGCATTATCTTATAAACCACCCATTTAGACTAGTGACTGACTTTGTGTACGACAATAAACAGCGAGGTAAAATTAAAAACGACAAGATTCAATGTTGGCGTTTAAAGTTGCCACAGTAACAATATGAGGTGTTTAACAACCAGGCTGACAGAACCAAAAAGCGGATGCACTTTCACGCGCAGTATGTGGTTTTGTGGAAACATTAATACACCTGCGTCAGCTACATGAGAAGTTATGCCGCTTGGGCGTCATACGCTTTATGAACTTCATTCATTGGCGAAACTTGCCTTACTTTTTGGATGAGGTCCGTAAAATGACTGCAGATTGTTCTGTCTGTTGTGAAATAAAGCCATTATATTTCAAACCTACAGGCTCCCACTTGATTAAGGCTACCCAGCCTTTTGAAAGACTCAGTCTTGGTTTCAAATGGCTACTACCATCAACAAGCCGGAACCGTTACTTGCTAACAATCATCGATGAATATTTCCGCTTCCCATTCGTGTTTCCTTGCCCTGACATGACATCACAACTTATCATCAACTGCTTTCGGCAAGTTTTCACAACATTTGGCACGCCAGGTTTTATACACTCTGATCGCGGCCCCACTTTCATGTTTACTGAACTAAGACAGTTCCTCAACGACAACGGCTTCGCCACTAGCCATACAACGCTATATATTCCACAGTGCAACGGTCAAGTTGAACGGCTCATTGGCACTTTATGGAAATCGATTCCACTTACCCTGAAATCCCGTGGTCTCGTCACTAGCCAATGGGAGACGGTCCTTTTGAATGCACTGCTCTGAATTCAGTCGCTAATGTGCACTGCTACAAATATCACATTACATGAACAACCGTCTGTCAGCGACAGGTATTATCCTTCTTACGTGGCTAACTACACCCGGTATTGTGTTCCACAAGAAGCATTCCCGAGATTCCAAATACGATACTTTTGTTGAAGTTGAATTGTTAGAATGCTATATGCGTACATCTGTTTACATTATGGTCGAGAAGATACAGTTTCAATCCGTCATATAGCTTCTTCATCATCATCATCATCATCATCAAAGACAGCAATACACCGGTAGCACGTACCGAATGCTTAACTGCCATACAACCACGAAAAAGTAAAATCCTAAAAGATGGGGAAGGGTGGGACTTAAATTGCTACTGCTTCTATAGAAGAGTAAGCACAAACAAACTGGGGAGAGGTGCCTACACCTCGAATGGAACATACATTTAAACAAGTTTCGTGAACGAGTAGAGCAACATCAGCACGGCAGCTTCATTGCGGCTTTCACTGTCATGCATCATAACAAGCTTTTCTCGTCACTCCGCTTGACAACATACAAGGTTATGCAAACACTCCAAGAAGATGCTTAGTGCAAGACCGCCATTGAACACGGTTTCGGGACATGTCCTGAAGCGTAACTAACCACTGCGATATCTGACGCGGGGACACCAGCCTGGAAGACGCGCTGCGCCTACTTTGGAAAGGTTACTAGTAAGGGTTTTTAACTGCCTATGCCATGTGACGGTTTGGCCACCCCGAGATTTACGCAAATCAGGATGTGGCGTCGCAAAAAGAATCTGTTTCGGAAGTCGGTGGTCCGGCATCCGTAAAACGTGACCCAGCCAGCGTATCTTATGCAGGTTGATCTGCTTTTCTATATCGACATTACTACCCAACAACTTATTTCGGAGAGCATCGGTGCGCATACGATTGTAACAGCTTCAAATAGTAATTGGTTTGCAGGCACTCGCCCCATCAATCTGGAGGAAAACACGCCTGTTAATTCTGACGAACATTCTGAAATTCCCGAATTCCGTACTCATGATTGCGCAAAGTCTTTCGCTCCCCATTTTAATAAACCTGACACAGGGGAATCACAACTCGAGGAGCATATACAAAAACAACAGAGTTCATTTTTACAATTTACGCAAAAGACAAGCATGATATTGCACATTTTCTGTTTAACGGCAAGGTATGGTATGAAAGCACAAGCTTGATTCAGACAAAGTGCTGCACAGTCAGAGACTGCACGCGGGCTACGATACTGTCAGGTTGTCCAGGCCTAGACAGACATGCAAATTTGGTGGAGGAGAATGCTACGATTGAAGTTTGATGCTACATGCTTCATTACGGTTTTTACCCTTATTATTATGCACACCATATTCTCTCTTTTGCAGTCACTCGACTCCAATTGTGAATTGAATAAAACCTTATTTACAGCAATCATTCTTCTCACTCGTTTGTTTGATAAGTCAAGTGTCAAGTAACGTATCTGAATTATAGGAGTATTTTATCAACTAGAAAATGAATATTACTAAGTGTTTGGACGAAGAATCACTTCAACTTGGAGGTGGCTGTTTTGCGGAAGAATAGGCGTATATGTATAAATTCTGCTGGAGTTAAAACGCACAACTACAATACATTTAAGGAAACAAATCACAGGAGCGACAAACCATGTGAATGCAAACTAAGATAATTGAGGCCATGGTTGCAAAACTAGGGATTTACCAAAAATAAATGCTCATGGAAATACTAGTATAAATTACAATTTACACTGTGGTTACTAAGGTTTTATTTATTAAAGTGAAGATCAGTGAAAGACTCACTTGAAAAATTATAACGACTGGAATGTAGTAAAGCATCTTGGCCCAGGTTTCAGCTTTCATTGACCCGACAGGTGAACCAAACAACAATGGAAAAGATACAATGACCAACAAACTTCCACCGAAATGCCAGGCTTTTCGACCCTTCGGAAACCAACGAGAAATCGAAGACCAAGAAAGAGGAAAGCTCGATGATTGCGAGTGAGTGACATTGAGTTCTTCGTAACAAACCCTAGACTGGTGTGCGCGTACTTCTCCGGAGTAGCTGCGGTCAGAAAAGTAACCGACAAGCGGCGTTGCTAATCCATCAGCTACCTGTCCAACTAGGATAATGGTGCCCGCAAGACTTTTTGGTATGCAGACACCAAATTTGAAAAATACAAGCGCATAAGTAAACCAAACAGATGAACAGAGATCGTTAAGCACATGCCCGACAGCATAAGCCAGACGAAGGCGCCATGAAAGGGCCATATAACTGCTATAAAATGCAATAAATTAGACAGATTTCATGACAACAAAATCAAGCTAAAACTTTGACAATCGAACGGACTTTATTACCAAAAGAAAGTCACTTCAAAACAGAAAAAGATAATTTATCCAAAGAAGTCACGAAGCTGTTAATGACGACATTGCATTTAAATAAGTACTAAACAGAGTGACAAAGGAGGTTTTCGGAATAAAATCCTTGGCGTTCGCCAGGGGCAAATCAAATTGTTCGTGCTCGGGCATAATCTAAAACGATTTGTTTATGACTATTCGGTTTCAGTTTCACTGTGCTAATAAGATAACGAAATCTTTCGAGTTCGAAACAGTCACGGAAACAAGGATTGGTGAAACGAGGCTGCTAAAACGCCGAACTCGACAGCTTACTGCAGACAATCCTTTCAAATGAAAATTTAAATAGTGATCCACTGTTGAACGAAAATATTTTTTTCACAGTGACGCACACGATGATTCGACCGCAAAGAGAGACAAGGCAATATCGCCTACACTGAGCAAGCATCATTCGTCTAAATAGATTTCTGTGTGAATTAGGACCCGTTTATACACAAACGAGCGTTACAAAAGCTAATTCTGATAGGAAAACATTGGCCGAATATTAAGCGGCATGGGCCTTAGCCTCATTAATGTCGTAAACTAAATGCGGGACATACCGGGCCCGTTTGCCTACGACAATTGACAACTTTTTATCAAGCGCGACCAACGGCTCTTGACTTTCTGACCGTTCTCTTGGGATTACAACGATCAAATGACTAATGTGCCCAGGTCATGTAGATTTTCAGCAAATTTTAGCGGATACTTATCATTGCAGTATGTTCCAACGAAAAGGTTCGGTTCCGAATGGGTGACTGCACGCTTCAGTAGCCGATCGGAAGTAGCCAAGTTACTGTCTAATTCTACATTTTATCTGGCTTATGTTGGAATGATAATAAATCAGTATTGAAGCATAAATTCACTCAAAATTTTTATCAATCTCAACAACGATCCTCAGAAAAACCGCCCGTACGTTCATCGGGCGCCGAACCCGTAAATGGATGTGCCGCAGAAATGCCTAGTGGAATGATTTTAAACTCATACAACTGCTAAATAATTGGGAGTGCTACAGAAAATTGATATCCTTGCACCGGACTGGTGCGCATGGACAAAATTGGTCAGCAAAGTAAAATCGCGATTGTATTCTTAGAAAACAAGAAGCTGATGTACAAATTTATCAACAAAAATTGGAAAATTCAGACTGGTATCCTTTCACTTACTAGCAGCACATATTCACGACGGCATCAAATGAAGTTGCAAAAGTTTTAAGATCACATTACATGGCAATTTTCCGAAACCCATTTTGAATTTTCCTCATGTTTTTTACCCAATCACCTCGAAGCTTTTGTGTTGTTTTTTGCTAACAGGTTATGAGAAAGAATCACGCAAATTCGACTCAACTGCTCGTCGAGCATTAACTGTTTCACACCGACCAACTTTACGAACCACCTGCGGCATGCTGAAGTACCTACTGGTTCGAAGGAAGGTATCATGACCATTATCTACAAGCGTGGAAACCGCAGTGATCCCGCAAATTACCGTACAGTCACCCGCCTTCAAGTGCTATCCAAGGTGACGGAAGCGATTTTTGCTGACGAATTTATTGCTTTTGAGCATTGTTTCAATATCATCGCTGCATAACAGCATGGATTTTGCAGAGAGCATTCATGTACTTCTAATTTGGCTATTTCTAGGGATGTTAGACTGAAGCTACTGACGAAGGTCACTGTGTGGATGATACCCAGTAAGATTTACAAAGGCATTCGACCAAATTTTCCATGCGTTATTACTAACAAGATGCAGGCACTAGGTCTTCCACCTGTACGCACGGATGTGCAATCGTGCCGAATAATCGTCACGAATAATCTTCCCTTTAACGTATCGAAATGCCGTGTCCTTTCCACTCGCGCTGGCAGTACTTCACACTATCATCTTGGTAGTCAGTCGCTCCAGGTTAGCAACGCTGAACGTGACTTGGGAATCGTTGTTGAGTCTAGGTTATGTCTCAGCCACCTGTAGAAAAATGGCCTACACTGCCAATAGTATGTTGGGTCTCCTGTGCAGAGCATTCAATCACTTTGAACCACGATGTTTTCCTATTCTGTTGAAAGCGTTTCTTCTGCCACATTTGGAATATGCTATCTAGGCCTGGAGCCCGTGGTTGATCAAAGACCAAAAGTTGTTGGAGGCACCTCAACGGCGTGCGACGAAACTTGCGGATCCTGATCCTGATCTTACTGTCCCTACCTGGTGAGTGCAAACAGCACGAAAACGGTCGTGGGGTGTGTGTGACGGAAAAGCATGCAAACGAATATTTTGTCAGAGGATTGTTCTTTATTCCATATCCCCGATGATTGGAAATATTGAAAATGTTTTCTGTGCAGTATCGCCGGACTCGTGGTGATCAAATCTATCTCTAACAGATCATGTCCTCACCCACCTACCCGTGCTTTTCCCTATTCTCCCGCAATACCGAGACAACGCATTTGCGCGGCCACTCCCACAGACTTTGCTTGAAACAGTCCCGTATTAACTGCCGAAAGTACTTTTTCTCTGTGCGTGTTTGTGCTCTTTGGAACAAATTACCAGAGGATGTGGTATCGGCTCCTTCCTCCAAAAACTCCATTACAAAACCCCTTGATGCCTAGCACGTACTCCATTTAACTTTCTTTTTTCACTTGTTTACAGGTCTAACGCAACCACGATGCCTCCGTTTCCCCTGATACCGCCTCGCATATTCGGGAAGACGCAATTTCCAAGCGAGTGTGGCCCGCTATATGGCCTTCCCGCCTCCGTACTAGATGATACTCCCTGTTTTATTTTCACCGCACTGTTTTTTAAGCTATGCTTTTACGCTAACACCGTGCTAAATTGATTGGACATCGGTAGTGAGCTGCATACTTAAACACGCCAGTGTCTCACTTTCATTCCTATTTTGTTTCGCACATCTGTCTAGACCTGGGCAACCTGACAGTATCTTAGCTCACGTGCAGTCTATGACTGTGCGGCACTTCATGCTTTTACGCCACAAAAACTATTGCTCTATTATTTTCTTATGACACTCGCTTCATATTTTCCCTTTTACTTGCTTTATTAAACACCATACCATCCTGCGGTTATTTTATGCTTGTACGATTTTTTACTGCAATAAACCATTGTTCCATTGTGCTAAATTGATTGGCCAACGGTAGTGAGCTGCAGGCTGAAACACGCTGGAGTCTCACTATCATTTCTATTTCTACTGTATTTTATCTCTCATACCTGTCTAGGCCTGGGCAACCTGACAGTATCTTAGCCCATGTGCAGTCTCCGACTGTGGCACTTTGCCTGGAACATGCTTGTGCTTTCATACCATACCATAACTGTATTCTTCTTCTTGATAGACGACAGGGGGTCAAGCCCGTGTAAGCCGCATCTCTTTATATCCGCAACATAGTCCAGGAGAACCTCAGTTGAAGAAATCCTGTAAAGTGTTGTTCAGCTTCGCCGTGATTACAGGCAATACCTTATCCAAAAGTTGCTTGAATTGGTTTTCAGAGCTCGCCGAGATAACCTCTTCCGGAAGCGCATTCCACAAGTTAACAATTCTTGTTGAGAGCGTGAATCCCTGTGGTAGGCGTAGTGTCCTTCGCTTTTGAAGCTTTAGAGTATGGCCACGGGTTCTTGAGTCCGTCACGAGAGGGAAAAACTCGCGCAGCTCGTCACCATAAGCTCCCAGTAATATGCGACGAGTTAGCAGCAGGTCGTAGCGCACACGCCGAATACTGTGCGACATGAGGTTGAGGCGTTGAACTCTCTCCACATAAGGAATTGATTTCAATTTCAATCCTTGTACTCGTTTCGTCGCCCGCCTTTGCAATTTTTCCAACTGGTCACGTTCTCCCTTAGTTTGAGGATAGGTGGCTGGCAAACCATATTCCAAAACTGGTCTCACGTATGTGGAATAAAGAATGCGAAACATTTGTGGAGTAATCGCCGAAAACGACCGACTAATAGCCAACCATGCGCGGTTTGCAGCAGCAGCTTTTCTGTTCGTATCCTCCTTCGATGTAAGCGTCCGAGTCACAATTGTACCTAGGTCACGTTCAGTATTAACCCACTTCAGTTGATGATCCCCGAGGAAGTACGAACCTTCAGGCGTGCTTGGCCCCAAAAGCATTACAGCGCATTTCTGTCGGTTTACAGGAAGCTGCCATTTTACCGTCCAATCAAGCAATTTGTTTAATTCGTTCTGGAAAATGTTATTATCAGCAGAAGAGCTTACTGTACCCCAAACTTTCAGATCATCCGCGAAAAGTAGACAATTCGTATTTAATGAGTCGGGGAGGTCATTAACATATACTTTAAAAAGTAACGGGCCGAGAACAGATCCTTGTGGAACCCCGGAAGTTGGACGTGTATCCTGCGATTTGACTCCGTTAACCTCGACCTGTGTATAACGGTCAACAAGGAAGTCTTCAATCCAAGTTAGAACAGGTCCCTTTACACCACGAGCACGGAGCTTGAGCAATAGACGTTGAAATCGAACACGGTCAAAAGCCTTACTGAAGTCAATGAAGGCAGTGACTACCGGGTGACCCAGATCAAGTTCAGCACACCAGTGCTCGCGAGCAGTGATGAGATTGGATGAGCATGATCGTCTTGGCGTAAAACTATGTTGAGCAGATGTTAACTGACTGGTTGTAAGGAGAAAATCTTCAATCTGTTTCTTCAGCAGTCGTTCCAGAGTCTTCACAACTACCGAAGTGAGGGTAACCGGTCGGTAGTTAGACGGATCACTGGTTTCACCGCCCTTATACATTGGTTTGACAATGCCGTACTTCCAATCTTTAGGTAACCTACCATACCTCAGGGATAAATTGAAGATTAGCGCCAGTGGTTTATGTATGATACTCGACAATACCTTCAAAAGCATTGGGTGTATATCGTCCGGGCCAGGTGCTGAGTGTACATCGAGTCGTTCTAGTAAATACTGCACCATCTCTGGCGAGATCGAGATATCCGGCATTTTGGCGTTGCTCTCATGAAGCAGAGGAATGGGAAACGTCTCCTCTGTGTAAACCGAATTGTACTGAGCGGCGAGAAGAACTGCTTTACGTTCATCTTCATGTTCAGTCGAACCTCCCATAGATCTCAAGCGAGGATCTCTTTGAGAAGCTTTCGTTCTACGTCTTATGTACGCAAAAAAGCGTTTCGGCATCGAGTTGGCTTCGTCCACCAAGCGAGTTTCATAGTTCTGCCTTTTTCTCTTTTGAGGTAGGTGCACTTGTTGCGGATAACTTTGTAGGTTACATAGTCATCGGTGCATCCAGTAGAACAAAACTTCCGCCATAACCGCTTTCTTACCTTCATGTATTTACGGATAACGTTATCAAACCACGGCGGTCCCTTAGCGGGGGATCTTCCATTCATCCATGGGGCATGATTTTCAAGCGATCTTATTTTACCCAAAAAGTCCAACCAACAGATATCAACATTCGTTGATAGAGGGAGTGACCAGTCCATCGAGTTTGCAGACGTGATTAGACTCTTTGTGTCTAATTCCCAGTAGTTTCTCCGGGCATGCGTACGTATTCTCGGTTGAAGACCCCGATTCCAAACGAACCATAAAGAACAGTGATCGCTGCAGCCAATGGGGGTCTCAATAGACAGATTCGTAACATCAGAGAATATAGGTGTGACCAACAAATCCAATATCGAAGGAACTTGATCGACGCATATCCTCGTAGGATCGTTTACATTCTGCACCAAATTCAGCTCCAAAATCGTATCTAGGAATTCTCGTTGGAACGGTTCACTCCTCGAAACTAAATCCGCCAAGTTTATATCAGGAGCATTCAGGTCTCCAAGAACGATACAGTCACCAGTGATACCATACCGTTTGATTTGATCACATAACACAGGAACGTAAGCGCCAGGTAAGCGGTAAATGACCCCAAGTGATGCAGCTCTAGAGCTAGACTTCACCTTACACCAGAGGCTTTCGGCATTTCCAGCATCATTTTGAAACCTTTCCAATACTTCCACAATCAGGTGCTCTTTAAAGTATACGGCAACGCCACCGGCAGATCTCGAAGCTACTCTGTCACTTCTGAAAAGCGTATAGTGTGGTAGTGCGCACTCCATATCAGATATATCCATTGTTAACCACGATTCCGTAACAGCAATGATATCTGGCTGTCGCCGACAGGCAATTTCACTAACCTCGTCAAGTTTATTGCGTAGACTCCTCGCATTGAAAAGCAATACTCGAAATCTCTTCACAGAATGATTAACTGGGGTTGAATTGACAGCGGCTTCCAACGAATGTGCGGCCTCCTCCTCACTACCCGAAAATCCACAATATGGAGATCAACCTCGCCAGCTTCCCTGCGTGCTCGCAATTCTTGGGTAGCTGTTTTCATTTTGATTCTATCTTCGGGAGATAGGTCGCGAAGTATCTTGAATGGCTCACCCTTAAGACGATGAGCGCGTCTTAGTACCATCTGGACTTGCTCATCCGAAGCTAAAACAATTTTCAGCGTCCGCGGTTTATCACCCTCCTTCTTCCGGCCAAGTCGGAATGCAGAAATGATCGTAACTCCTTCCTCTCCTTGATCAAAAAGCTTTGAAAAAGTTGATTGTAGGAAAGTTCGCTCTTGCTGTAAGCGTATTTCAGCCATGTCCCCGGTTTGCTCAGGAACATTTACCATAATAAGGCATCGCTTCCGAGAATCCAAAAGTGGCTTCTTTGAGACTGGAGATCTAAAAGCATTATCAGAAGTAGGTACTTCTTCCACTACATTTAGCTGAGCCTCTATTTTGCTCAATCGCCGTGACAATATTTCATAGCCCGGATCACTGGGTAGACCCTTCAACGTCACATCTGCATAAGTCTTATTCCTTCCTGACTGTTGAGCAAACGGTGTTGAAGCGAGCAAACGTCCAGTTCCTGCACGTTCAATGGATCCTCGATACTAATACCATTTTTTAAACGGCTTATAGTCGAGGAAGCGCATGGCATGCAAGTTTTCTCCACAGATAGGTGGTGTCTATCCTCAGCGGAGTTTGGGTCAATGTTTAAGTCACCTCCAACAAGCACTTTAGCGGCTTTAGTGGATGCAGCTACGACTTTATTCTGACTACTTCCGTGATTAACACTTGATGGTGGAAGGCATTTCTTACATACAGTCCGAATAATATCGCATGATAAAATCTGAAGCCACTGATACGTCTCTGGCTTCATTCCTCCGCACCGAATATGCATCCATTTCAGACATATTTCACACTTGGAATATGCAGCTTCCGTCTGGAATCCATGGTTAAAGCGCGATCAACACATCATGGAGCAGCCCCAACGACGAGCTACGAAGTTAGTCAAGGGTTTGCGTTACGCGAGTTACGAAGCTCGACTCCAAGTGCTTAATCTCTTCTCCACCAAGTACCGTCGCATTCGCGGCGATATGATTTTGACTTACCGCATTTTGACGGAAGATGGACACCCGTGCAGCGGGATGCTGTCGTTGGCCCCACCTTCCGGGAATCACGGACACCACCTCAAGTTATCCCATCAGTACAGCCGACTTGAATGCCGAAGCAATTTTTTCGCGCTTCGGGTCCCTCGCACCTGGAACTCCCTACCCCCATCAGTTATTTTCGCCCCCTCTCTTAGCATTTTTAAGGAGCGCCTTGATCTCCACTTTTTCAATATACTGCGCAATTTTTAACTTCATTCGTATTTGTACTCATTGATACTGCACCCTTCTTTTCTTTCCAGCGTATATTCGCGTTCACATTCCTTCGAAACTGCCCAAACTTCCACCGACCCATATTTTGAACATTGTCGTGTGGTTACCCTACAAGCTTTTGGCTTGAACCCCAACCTTTTTATTGTCCAAGAACGCACCCATTATCCCCGTCCATAACAATCACTTTTAAGTTCGACCCATTATGTACAATATCCTGTGGTTATTTTTAAGCTTGCAGCTATTTTTACCACAATAAACTATTGACTATTGACATTGTACTGCTTTTGCATTATCAGCAACCTGT
>JACCGJ010025769.1:0-14327 GCA_013407085.1 Atriophallophorus winterbourni | reverse complement strand
ACAGGTTGGTCGTACCAGCCTTATCCAACAGTGGCATACAAGCGCTCCTTGTTTACTATTCCTCCACGGTTTCAAGCGCATATGGATCCTGATCTTACTGTCCCTACCTGATGAGTGCAAACAGCACGAAACGGGTCGTGGGGTGTGTGACATGAAGCATGCAAATGAATATTTTGTTGATTGGAACTGTTTAAATAAACTAAATCCAGTGGCTGGAAAACTGAAAAGATATTGAGGAAACAAAAGTATTTCATACACTGCCAATGGTCATGCCGAGGCGACAGCTACTTGAGAGAATTATAGCTTTCATGACTAGTGTCAGAAAGCAATGACTACCGACTATCAAATGATGCCGCTTGACAACCAAGTTGCAACATGAAGATGATCAGGCATCCAGGTGTGTAATAATTATGTTGAGGTTATCACGTAAACAAATGAGGACGTGAGTGTAAACAATCGACCCGAAATTGCTACTTTTTCACACACACACACCCTTGATTGGTGTGAACATTGGCTCGGATAAATAAACATCGCGACACATACGGTGTACCCCTAAGAGGAATTTGTCAGCGTAACTCTATAACAAAATATCCTTATTTGCCTGCATTTCCATCACATCCACGCGACTGGTGTTGTGCTGTTTGCACTCATCAGGTAAAGACAGTATGATTAGAACCCTCATGTCTTGAGCCAGTGGAGAAACAGTAAACACAGTTCGAACTTCAAAGTCGCTGTTGGATAAGTCTAGCACGAGCGGTCAGTTCGTGTTTGCAGCAAAGCATCCTCACTGAAACAATAAACAACCAACCAGATTGTTAGTGTGAAATATTCAGATCTTTTATTTCTAAAGGCCAAATCGGAACACAACATTTAACGCATCGAGAAATTTCTTAGTCTTAAGAATCTGAGCGAACATATGCATGCGTCGTTTCTGGCTCGAATGGCTCGATTCCTAATTACCCAACATCCCGCATTACCTCTAATCAGATATCAAGAGCATTTATGGAAAGGTTGCATTTGTGTAAGATCTCCAGAGAAACGAGCACGATTGTCTTTCATCCGAGGAAAGTCAGACGATCATCAACAGCGGGGGAAGCACACTGTACAGTTACTCGGTGGACTATGCTTAATTTTCACCAATGTACGCGAAGTGAATATCATCTTACTGGGGACAGAGATTGAATACGACTGAACCTTGACAAACCTATACTTCATAAATTCACATTGAGCTTTAAACAGGGCGAAATATATAATGTTGTCTCCTTTTCTGCTAGATGGGTGGAATTAAAGGTATTTGCCGATATGCCACGGGGGCAACGAACCGGAAACGCTAAGCAACAAACTCATGCTAACCACTGGGTCTTTTGAGTTATAATGCTTTTCTGAGCCCCAGATGCTAGTATTATATTGTAAACACAAGCTACATTGAAGATTGTTCATTGATGCCATTGGTGTGCTGACAATTTCCTCATTCCAAACTGTCTCTACAAATACCAAAAGGTTTCGGCAAGAAAATCAGTGAATTACGTGCGTTTTTATGAAAAACACACCAGACAACATAGCCTTAACTGAAGCGAAACAACAGAATGAATAGCACTGTAATCTAGCCACATCATTTTCTCTCGTGAATACTGATCGGGACAACGTGTTACTGGTGTTCACAACAAATAATCATATCTGTCTAGGCCTGGGCTACCTGACAGTATCTTAGCCCACGTGCAGTCTCTGACTGTACGGCACTTTGCCTGGATCAGGCTTGTGCTTTCATACATTCATACAAACATACGTGGAAGCTGATTAAACCCATGGGTTTGAAACCGTAACAGTCTCACAAATAATTCCTAATCACAAAAACGGCGCCACTATGCTGAGAGGCAGGTGGAGCGCGCAGATCAGCCAGGTAAGAGGGAGTTGCACTGGAATGACAGACAATTGAAAAGAGTTTATGAGGGCAGGCCTTTCCATAGTAAATTGGAATCCGTAGGATTTCGCGTAACGTTAGAAACCAGATGATACATATACGATTGAAACCATGAATAGAACTGTCAGCATTAGTTCTCTTCAATCATACCAATATGTTTCCCATACTCGGAACCAATCGCGGTTATCATTCGTCATCGTTGCTTATTTTAGCGATAAAAGTCTCAAGAGATTCAAAAAGTAAGTTATTTTAGGTCGAGGGCTGAACATGGTGTCCAGAGGTGCTTAAAAGTGCTCCAAGTTAAAGTACTCACTCAAAATGAGAGTTCAAGCTAATTTCCAGTCCTATTGAACATCCAGACAGGATAATTCCAATAAAAATCAACGTACTCATTACTTGATTATATGAGAATAAAAAGGGTAGTTACAAAGGATACGTTTGCCATTAAGTAGTTGTGTTCCTTCATAGCTCGGAACGTACACCGAAAGCACATCCGTTTGTAGTGCCTTCAAACAAGCTGCTTCGTACGCATTGTATGTCTTCAAAACACTACCTGTCCCTGTAGGTATCAAGGACCCTGAAACGCAACGCATTATAATGATTATAAATTCTTCGGAAAACAAGAAACGTTACTGATGAGTAATTTAACTTGAAAACCTTAACAATTAAAACAATTAATGCTCAATGAAGAACAATTAGCCGTTAACTAGTCAATAGCTATGAAAACGGCAAAACGAACAAGTTTAGACACTGAAAAACGACTAATTGCTCGAGTCGAGAGTGATAATTGCATCCGAAAATTGGTTCAGAATAGGCGTGAAAATTATCGATTGAAACACAGGCGGGGTGAATACCCGCTATCCTCAAATAATAAAGCAACGTCATAGTTATAATAAAATTACTAGATTACACGTGAGTGTTGCAGGAGACCGTTTCTCCCGGATCTAAATGTTTAGGCATTCGAAACGCGGTGGAGCATCATGCGATTGTGTTGTACATCCATGATCAACATTGACCGGAGGCCAACAAAAAAATTACACAGGCACAAAGTTATCCCGACGTTGAGCAGAATCATGGATCGTTTCACATTTAAACCAGAATAAAGGTCATCGTGCAAAATGCGAGTTTCACATCAAAAAAATCCTTTGGTAAACAAACTAACCTCAGATAGCGTAACCGGTAACAAAACAAACAATTGGAAAATGAAATTAACAATGCACAACTAGAAAACTGTCATTTAAGATTCAACTTCGCAACACAAGTTGGAAAGTGGAACAGTAAGAACAAAAATATCGACTGATCGTTTCTCTACTGTGGGCTCGATGAAACGAAATTAATTTACTGACTCCCTTATAAGGAATCGTGAATGAACTGCATGGGACGATATGTCATCATCGTTATCATCGTAATCATAAACGACATTACATCGGTAGCAAGTATCGACTGTTTAACTGCTATAATCCATAACGTGATCAAATTCAAAATGGAAGGTAAAGGGCGGGAGCAGATTAGCTATGGTACCAGTAGAAGATTGAAAGCATGCACACTGGGATAAGGTGCCTACATCTCGAATCGAACATGTATTCAACCAATTGCTGTGAACGAGTAGAGCGACATCAGCATGACAGCATCTTTGCGGCTTTCACTGCCACGCATCATAATAAGATTTCATCGCCACGCACTCGACAACGTACAACATTAAGCGAACAACCCAAGAAGAGAGCGTTACCGAACACGATTATAAGCCATATTTCTGGGAGTAGGAAGTCACTCCGAATTCAAACGCATGGACTCTAATTAGTTCGGTATAGTACTGAAATAACACTGCACGGAATATAACCCAACTGAACTGATAACAAGCCGCACTAGCAAGTGGAATTGATTTTGTATCGTAAAATCGTCTGTACATGTGTGAAGCGAAAGAGTAGTAGTAGATTATTGTTTAAAACGCAATACTGAAATGTGACTCATCCATTATGAATCACGAAAGCATCCAACGTAAATTGTCAATAATTAAGATGTTTGCTTCAATCACCATATCGAATTTGCCGATTCGGTTCTACATTACCCGCCTGGTATTGATTCCTTCAATTAGAGTTGTAGTCGTGCACTTATTATTATCATTATTGATCCGTTTATCAGCTAAATAATCGATCTGCGTTCAACACCGATTGGAAATTGAGCTAGGCTCTTTGGACTACCACATCCAACCAGCGAGAAAGATCGAGGAATTGTAAGAGTGTTTGACCTCAAAGCGTATGAACACTAATCGGCCGGTATGATGCACGAATGTAAATATCGAGTTAGGTCATTCCAGTCGTGAACGGAATCGCACCAACCACAATGCATTCGAGAGACATACTATACTGGTAAACATTAAACGGGCAGTAGTGATGAATTTCTTCCTAATAGTGTATTCAGAAAAAGAAAGAACTCGGGATATTCAAACAACGGAGATATCATTATACACCGTAAGATGAAGAAGGACCTTTTATTAAAGCACAGGGGCGATAAAGAAACAGAAAATAACGCTCGATTGCAACATGTTTCAGACCGGTCGTTTGTTCATAATTGAAAGAAATTTGTGTGCAATCGGTTAAAGTAGTTCTGGGTAACATGTCACTTCTAACACAGAAGCTTCGTCAGACCAAAGGTGATAGTCAGGAAAGGGAACGTGACTAAGTAGTAGTCAACCCACCATCTCAGAAAATAACAACATTGCCAAAATAGGGAGGTAAGAAAGAGAAAAAGATTTCGCATTACAAATCCAAAAAAATCAGAAGCAACATATACTTGCTAATTAGCGAATCTATTTTTATTCTAGAAGGACAAACAGCTTTTGACAAGCCTCTATTCAAGATTCGGTTCGCATAATGAGCTTTGGGCTTGAACTAACGCAAAAACATTGCGCTTTTACTTTTCAAATGAACATCAGGAATAAACAAACCAGACGAAAATAACAGACAAACACTGTAGATCATTATGAAAATCACAAAGCAAAAGTCATCCACATTTCATAGAACATCAAGCAATAAGTGTACGTATATGTGACGTTGGGAAACCCAGAAAAAACTCGATCGATGAACATACCCGGATGCCCAGCCAGTTGAACCCAAGTCGAACCATCACCAGTACTCCAGCTACCGATATCCTAAACACAGAAATCAGCGATTTACTAACCAATTATAGTGAAAAATTGTACGAGCATTGGGACGATTAGAAAATACAGAAGGAAAGATAACGTCCAAAAACATCCTATATCTACAAGCGTTATTGTGAACCTGAGCGGTTTTATCATAATATAGAGCGCAAAATTCTCTCAAACGATCAGAACAGAAGCTATGAAGAGAAAAGAAATGACGGGAAGCATAGTGTTCGGAATCAACGAAAACACAAAGTCTGAAGCCAAAATAGCGTCTTCCGAAAATTACCTATATAAATCCATAAGACCTATAGCAGCAGAATTGTTGTTTTAATGCACCTACAATCTGCTTATTGCACGCATATTCAATCGTGCAATGCTTCAGCGCTGCACAACTAAAGCCGTGCTAGATTGATTTGCCACTGGCATTGAGCTGCATGTGTGAACACGCTAAACGTCTGATGTCATTTTTACACCCCCTATATTTGTCTAGACCAGGGTAACGTGACAGCGAGTGCACAGTCTTAGATCATCATTTAAAGATGAGTTTGATTTAAACAAAATTTGACGCGGTTGTTGGATTAGCAGAGCCTACGTCTACAATCAACACACAATGTACCCATGAAAACGCTTACACACAAAAATACCGAAAGTCGCATACCGCGAAAGGTTAAGCATCAATTGACGCAAGATATACTCAAACACAGTATTTACGTTTTTCTTAAGGGCGTTCAGTGTCCAAAGCAAATTAGAACTAGGCTAATATGTTGTGACATAGAAATGGTGCGTGGGCTTAAATTTCACCGGATTCGCCGGTCGTGAACGTAAAATGCTGGGAACAACAAAAGTGCAAATGGCGCAAGGTTTAATTAAAATGTGTTTTCCAAATAAAATATCGATCGGATCATTTGGTTGCGTGAGTGAAAGTCACGTGCGTGTTAAATTAGCTGCTTCCGACGTCGGAGAAAAAGTATTTAAATATTGATCCAAAGGCGTGTTACGCAGCTCTATTAAAAATGATTTTAAGGCAAGGCTTGGTTAGCGAAATGAATATGGTAATAGTTAATATCAACGTAGGTCGAAATGAAGTATTCTAGAAATGGTTCGCATATTAAGATGGATCACTGGGCTACTGGTGATTTGATGTTTGAGGAGAACGCGAGCTGCCAACTAAATGAAATGTTACTGAGGAGGACGGTTTTATCTGTAATAGCCCTATGGAGATACATGACAACATAGTTTGTGAGATTCTTAGGAACGAAAGGTAGACAGTTCAAATTACAAATTACAAATGGGATAGGTCAATTACCAAGCATGATATGTTAGGATGGTATGTTGGCCTCCTTCGGTCGATGTCAACCATGGATGTACACCACAATCGCATGAATCTTCATGTTCTACAGCTTTTTGAATGACTAAGCAGTCCGATTCGGGAGGAACAATCTCTCCCGCAGCGCTTGCGACGATAGTCAGAACTCGGTTGTAGGGCGTCAGTTAGGGTGATATAACCTGGCTTACAATATTTAGAAGCAATGTTAACCAAAATATAATCATCTCCAAGTGTAGCACGTCTCTACGTGTTTGAACCCAACGGAAGATACGACGGTTTCCTAATATATTAATTTCAATAATCAAAAGAGAAAGATGCACAGACAGAGAAAGATGGGCAATTGATTGACTGAACATAAATATTAAATGCCGAATCAGGAATTAAATAGAACGGCTGCAAGGTAGCGCAAATAGGAATAAGTTTTGTATCTGTTTTCAACATCTGCGCAAACTAAGCTGTTCTGCTGAAGGTTACGTCAGGATAGACTATGAGAAAATTTGACGCTGCACTCCTGGGTGAAAAGAACAAAAAAATTTAGTGTGCAGCGCTAAATTCGGTGGACTATGTAATCGATGACAATAAGTCTGGAAACGCGTTCATTCTGATCAGGATTTCTCTCTAAATACAATTCACATGTGAAGGAAGGAAATCTGATGAAGAACGGGGTGATTAAATAATGGAGTGAAGAAAAACATGGAAGTTGTTTAGACGTTTTCTCAGATACTCTAGAAACACGAAACGGGAAATGTATACAAACAAGGCGAAATGCATAAATTCTAGAATAAACAAAGTTCTAGAACATGATCAAGCAAAATTGACTCACGGTATCAGATAGCCGATGCTCTATTTGTAAATTCGGAGAAATGCCATTCGCAGATGTAAGATTTTTCATGGGTTGAGTACATGAAATAAACTTTTGTAGTGACAAAGAAAATACATGAATCAAATTTGCAGGAAGTATCGAACTGGAGACAAGTTGAACTTTCGGAGCGAAGATAGGACGGATAAAACGATTTCGAAAAGATGAGAGGACAAATGGTAGCGACAACCGGGGGTAAATAGTGTAGAATTGCGTTGAATTTGCCAAATTATTCCACTAGTGTAAAATCATCACCTGAGGAATTCTGAAATTAAGAAAAGCATAAAGTGAGTATTCAACAATTAAACATACACAATCCAGTGTATTACTAAGGTGGCAACAATAAAGAGTAGAAGTATGCAGGTAAAAATTACATTCAATAGAGTCTAAATTGGGAGTGTTATTTAAAATTACCAAAGCTATGCAAGATAATGAAGTTTGAACGACTAGATAATCCGATTAAATTTGAACTTACGTACTTATGTGCGCTCGCTTAAGAGTTGTATTTGATGGATTTATTCAATTCTCAAATCAAGCTAGTCCATGCATGTCGATCGGAGTTAAGATCGTCACATTCCCATATTTAAATGTTGTAAAAGGCAATGCTTTTATTGAACTTTGCTGCTATATGCTTTATTACCGTTTTCCACCTTTATTATCATACACTCTCCCTCTTGCAGCCAATTTACTCCTATTGTTAATTGAATAAAGCCTAGTTTGCGGTAATCATTCTTCTCACTTGTTTGTTTGATCGATCAATCAGAACAATTTATTCAATTCACTAAATTGCAAATGCAACGGTCCCTACGACCCGACAAATTCGACGCTGAACCAAATGCCCCGTACGCCACTAAACGTTGGAAACACTGACTCAATAGATTTTCTAACTCTCTCGATGAGCTGAACCAGCTCAAGCCAGATAAACGGAAAGTATTATTCAACTATGTTTCCCCTGATGTTCAAGACTTACTTGCGGAAGCTTTATATGCTAAACTCGAAAATGAAATTGCCTAATCTATGTTCGCATGTACTGTTTGGACATAATTTTTTGAAAATGCACTCCATCGCACTTCAAAATCTTATCTGCTTATTGCAAGCCTATTGCCACGAAATCCAGACGCCACACTTTTGTCGAGGAGCGTTTCCTCAGATCGGATTGAACGATTGTTGAAAGAAGGTATAATTAAGCCATCTTCTTTTCCCTTGTGGGCTCAGGTTTTAGTCACTGCCCGCAAACGTCCCAAAAAGCGGTTAGTTACTAATTATAGCCAGACAATCAACAGGTTCACACACCTTGATGCATATCCTTTGCCAAAGATCGATCAACTTGTTAGAAAGATCGCTATTTACAATGTTTTCAGTACTTTAGATCTGCGGAGAACATATCAGAAATACCCCTTCGTGGCGGGAATAAACCATTCACCGACCTCTACCAATTCTGTCGAATCACATTCAGTGACCAAATGAGTCGCGTGCTTTTAGCGCATCATCGATGAAATAATAATCAAAGAAAATCTATCTGGCACGTTCGCGTACATTGACAATGTCGTCATCTGTGGTCGAGGTAAACAAAAACCTATCCAACATTTTGAAAACTACAGAAACGTACGGACTAACGTTCAATGATATGAAGAGTATAATTGCCGTCAGTTTTATCAAAATACTCGGCTACGAAGTGACTGAAGGTATGGCCAAGACCGCCTGGCCTCTCTAAGAGCAATACCACCACCAGTTGATTTGAAACCTCAACAGCGAGCAGTTAGCAAGTTTGCCAGTTACTCTCATTGGATACCCCGGTTTTCAGACACTATATATCCACTGATCCATCACTCAGATTTCTCTCTTCTTTAATTTGCGCTTATTGCATTCAAACCGTTAAAACCGTTTCAAGCATGCCTTGCTAATCACAATCGATCATGCAGTTCCATTGACAGTAGAAAATGATACATCTGACGCGATTCTCGCCGAAACGCTTAATCAAAGTGGTAAACCAGTAGCTTTCTTCTCACGAACGTTGAATAACAGTGAGCAACACCAATCGGTTATCGTAAAAGAGGTGTGTGCAATCGTCAAAGCTGTCCGGAAATGGAGGCATTATCTTACAAATAACCAATTTAGACTAGTGACAGACCAGCGTTCCGTCTCCTTTATGTATGACAATAAACAGTTTGGTAAAAATAAAAACGACAAGATTCAACGTTGGTGTTTAGAGCTGTCACAGTACCAATATGATGTGATTTACCGACCAGGCTGATAGAATCAAGAAGCGGATGCACTTTCACACGCCACATGTGGTTTTTTGGAACCATTAATAAAACTGCATCAGCTACACGAAAACTTATGCCACCCGGGCGTCATCCGCTTCATGCACTTCATTCATGCGCCAAATTTGCATTACTCCTTGGATGAGGTCTGTAAAATGAATGTTCTGTCTGTTGTGAAATAAAGCCGTAATACTTCAAACCTACAGGCACCAACTTGATAAAGGCTACTCAGCCTTTCGAAAGACGTGGTCAGACTATTGCAGTAACCGCTAGTTATATACAATTCGCTAGATCGCACCCAAACATCAGCACTAGATACTCGGACGCTCAAAATTAGCCTGAACATCACTAATAATCGTACATCAGGTGAACCAATCTGTCACGTCTCACATCTAGAAAACAACAAAAGGCGTTTCACCGCTTGTTAAACACGAATCTTATATTTAGGACTAATCCTAGGACTTCCACAGCGTTTCCACTGCAAAAACGTATTACGCGTAAGATCCAAATTTTACTGCACTTCGTGATTGACTTGGCCACTGTATAATAAGATCAATGCGCATGAAGACTGGGACAAATTGAATCATAGAAGCATAAGTATTTGACGGATGGTATAAAACTGATGGTTATAGCCAAACACTAATACCGTCGTCAACAACATTTCGACATGTTGGCCGAAAACAACGAAGCAATATGTATAGTAGATTCACTGAAATCCTCAAACCTTAGTAGTTCATTAGTACCTAATCGACGAACCCGCCAATGACATTGATGAACGGAACAAATAGTCTTGCGAAACCCCTGTGTAAAAATTAAAGTTGCGAGATGCTACACCATAGAAACGATTGCTAACAACGATACAATTATAATTCACGAACGAATTGAAGCCTGATCCAGACAAAGTGTCACACATTCATAACCAGCAAGTGGGCTGAAATACTGTCGGGTTACCCAAGCGTATACCGATAAAGAAATAAAAATAGAAATGACAGCGGGACCCCAGCGTGTTTTCACTTTTGCACTCTAAAGACGACTGAAATGTTGCAAAACAAAAATTGAACCAGCAAAGACGCAGCCAGAATTCCCAGATGCGCAGTCCAGTCAATCACTACCTAATACGAAGTTCCGTAATCACGTGTTGCGATATTTGTAGGCTTACATTTGAAGTGTAATATATGCAGCGACCCCTTATTACGATTCATCATCACTATCATGATAGCATTAAACCAACAGTAAGTAACGGGTGTTTAACTGCTATACCGCTATGATAAGAAGTACAGATTAATGCTAAGAGCGCGACCGGAAAAGCTATGGTATCTGAGAAGATTGAGCACAGTCAAATTGAGACACATTCGGCCAAGTAACATGAACGAGTAAAGCAACATTAGCACGACAGATGGTTTTGTACTTCATTATCATGCATCATGACAAGCTTTCGTGGTCGTTCCTAGTAACGTTGTAGATTAAGATCCGAATTGAGTTCAAAAGGAAATCAGGTTTATATACAGTAAGTAACTCTACTTATCTGGAACGAGAGTACATATGCTAAAATGTAAACATGAAAAGTTCAGTAAGTGTAATTAAAAAGATTACAGCATGAGATAAGAATAATCATTACATTGTTATGAAACAGCTTGCGCGATTAAAGAAATGTTCAGGTCAAATTAATTTTAGACGTCTTGGTTACTCAGAGCGTAGGGGAAAACACGTTGTTCTTTTTCTAGTAGTTCCGGGTAAACAAGGGTAAGGATTTCATCGGATGTAGGCAACATTTCAACTCGTTGGGAAGCATTGTTGCGGTCGTCTTGTGTTTCATCCGAGGACCGTTGTTCGATATTCATGTCACAGTCAGGATAATCACAAAGGTCTATTGTCGTTTCTCGAAATGTTGGGGCTAAACGGCGGGGTGATACCGTTTCGGTTCTACCGCAATACCAGCGTAATTCAGGTTGCGACTCAAAAGTTTCACTTTTTCCATAAACGATTGATACTTAGATAACCGAGCTCATCGCTGAAGGAGAAATAAACCTGATGTAGTTAGCCAAGAAGGCAGAGAGGTCCAACAACAAGAACGTCGAGCATACTGAAACGTGCGTTCGTGCGATTCATAGATGTGCACAGCAATGACAGGAGGCATATTGTTTTCCAAAGTGTGTCATTGGGACGCTCGGCGTGTGTTCTCTATTTGGCTCATGCCCATTCCTTTCTCAGACATGATTTTAAGTTCGGAGGACGAGAAAGATGAATCTCTGTCAGTGGATTCAGGCAGGGATCCCGAATAAAGTGAAAATTTGTGTGAGACAGTTAACCACAGTAGCTGATGACAAAACTGCACACAGAGAGGCAAAGGGAATCGAAAGAATTCGTCTATTAACGTTTACAGGTAGCGATTTTGAGTACTAGAACGTAAATGTCCTTTGGGATCTATACTGCTTATTCTCGTTCTTGTGTGCGACTATCTTCTCCTGGATAAGTCGGCTTCAATGAAGATTCTTGGGAATTTGGGTACAAAGCGGCGTCCCCAGCACCAATCGGCGTTTGTTCGCGTCAGCTTCTCTAGCCTTTGCATAACCAAGTGAGACCTGCAAGGCAGCAGGGAGTTGACAGAAATATGTGGTGTGCATCAAACTAACCGTCTACCAGACTCTGTTCCAGGTTTTTCCTCAGGGTTTTCTCCTGAAGCCTTTTCCGCGATCGGGTATCCCGCAAGGCAGCGGAGGGTTAAAATCAAGGTTTTCCTTGCCTTAGATGAAATGTCCTCCAAGGATAACGAGATACATCTGCCCGAAGCAAACTGGTTTTCAGGCGCCAATCACTCGCCCTCGGCCCTTCTCCTGTTGGTAGAAGCAGTTCCGCCGGGCTCGGGGAGCCGCTCGTGCAGGCCAGAAGCTGGACTCGGTTGTCAGAGGCTATTTGAGACGCGCGCCATATGGGAGCATTTAATAAACAGTGGGAGCTTATCCCTACTGCCACCCCCGGTTATGACAACCTTTAGAACCGATCTATGCTTAGACGAGCAAAAGGCTGCGTTGCCTTAATAAGAGTACCGATACCGGATTGTGTTTAAAAGGGGGTCATGTTTGTATAGAATAGTTACCGCTTTACTGATCTAAAATGGGAATACATATGCTAAAATATAAATACGAAAACTTTAGCAACTGTATGTAAAAGGATTATATCACAAGCTAACAATGGTTACTACACCCCACTTGATAAAACACAAAATTAACGAAGTAGTTCGAGCTTATGTCCACAACTAGACCGCAACCGACAACGATCATTTATCATGCTATTGGCATTGTTTCACCTCTGTAAGCATTAGTGATAAACACGACTACGGCACTATTTCACTGCACAAAGTTTCTTGTGATCTCGAGAGCATATGTGAATGCCAACGAAAAACGTATCAACAAGTAGCCGGACATTATGAAGCAATTATATCAATTTTTCAATGTAAGAATGCTGTAGTAGTGAATGGGTAGTCAACTATCATTATGAGGCACGGAGACAAAATCAGTTAAGCTTTATCACTGCAACCGTGTTGAGATTTTCTAAGCAGTTTATTATTATAAATGTGATATAAAAAGCGGTAAACGTGACGTTGTCTTATATCAAAAAATCTAAACACGTTCGCTTGAATAATTTTATTGGGTGCTTTATTTAGTGTGGTAACCAGTCTGAAACGCAATCATTCAAAATCGTTAAATAAAGAAGCATGAAATTTGGACTACGAAATTACCATGTCATCCACTGAATAGAAATCTTGATGATGCTCGAATTCTTCCAGAATGTTGACAATTCGGGGAAAATAGCACAACTTTGACTTTCTATACAGGTCATTTGGCATTTTGCGATGTTATAATTACAGTGATCAAGATACTTCATGACTATCATATTCCAGAGCCGGTAGCAACTTAGAATCTAACAACTGAAATATGGGATAACAGTCAGTAGCAAAAGAAGTCTTTGGAAAATAAATTTACCATTGAATAAAATTCGGCAGATTGAGATATTACGTTCATGCGATTGATAAAGGGATGACAAGATCCTTCTCAAGGCACCTATTTAACACAGTAATTCCCGCAGTTATGGTAGTTATTTCAACCCAATAAACCAATTTACACACTAAATAAAAAGAGCCTTATCTATTGAAACTATTATTAGAATGTATTCGTCGAAATAAAAATACCCTAAAAATAAAGCGCTATTCACGTCACATAGGGTAAGATACACTTGAAACACGCATACAGAAATTCCAATAGTTATAGCGTATATACCGTAAGCCAATTGGTTCAGTATGAAAGCACAAACCTGATCCAGGCAAAGTGCCGTACAGTCAGAGACTGCACATGGGCTAAGATACTGTCAGGTTGCCCAGGCCTAGACAGATATGAGGGGGGAAATAGAAATAGAAATGGTAGTGAGACTCCAGCCTGTTTCAGCATGCAGCTCACCACCGATGGCCAATCAATTTAGCACGGCGTTAGCCGCACAGCACAGAAGTTCTGTACGACTGCACATACGTGCAACAATTGGGTTTAATGCATCAAGTTAGTGTATTCCGGCTACCAGACAAAAGCAAATAGTAGCCATGTTATCTCATACGATTTACCGAAATTAGGATGCTCGAGACCAATGTACTAATTTAAAAGTTTACCAGAAAAAAGTTTTTCTGACATCATCATCTGAATAAATAATGAAAACGTTCTTTTTCACAATTAACAAGTTGAATCGAACTGTGTAAAATGCACAATACAATATCCTAGTATAAAAGAAGTTTATTTGCGCATAACATTAACTGCAATTTATAC
>JACCGJ010025767.1:0-14043 GCA_013407085.1 Atriophallophorus winterbourni | reverse complement strand
ATGAAGCACAAGTCTGGAGCCAGGCAAAGTGCCAAGCAATATGAAGCAGGAGAAGCAAATAAGCAAGCGCGTGGAAAAGGGAAAGCAGGCAAGCGGAATACGCAAAAGCAAATGCACAAAAAGCAGCTTGTTTTTGTAGTTTCACTGCATGCGATTTTTTGGGTTTTTTGTTTTGTTTTTGTTTTTTATGTAAAATAATACCGAATAAAAAAATTATGACACACATAATAAAATACACTGGCGCCACTGACTTCGGTTTGTAGCCATATAGCGTAAGGTTTCCAGCCAACTATTAGGTGGAGCTTTTGGACCCCACCCAGGCAAACGAATACGCCCAACTGAGCCTAGCACTACGGTGAGTTTCTTCATCCCAACGCGCCACGTCATGGACTGGCCACCCGATCTTTGCTCCCAGCTTCTGTCAGGCTCTGCGAATAAGGCGCGGTACGGCAAACGGTGAGTAGGCATTCTTAATACATGTCCCAACCATCGCAAGCGAGCAAGCATCAGCATTTCTCTCAGTCCGCGGCCACCTGGTCCTAACACCCGCTTGCAGACAGCTATATTTGTAACACGATGCTGCCACCGAATGCGAGCAATTCTACGCAGGCAACGGGTATCAAAAACAGAAAGCCGACGGACATCTTCCGCTCGGATAGACCAGGTTTCGCAGCCATAAAGGAGTGTAGCACGCACCACTGCGTTGTACACTCGGCCCTTAGTATGGAGTGAAACATCGCGTCGACGCCACAGGTGGCGAAGGTTAGCAAACGCTGCACCCGCTTTGCGAACACGATGTGAGATCTCGTCCTCGACACAACCTCCCGCGGAGATACAACTGCCAAGGTAAACAAAGCTGTCGACCAATTCAAGATTGACATCGCACACAGTTAGGTTTGGAAGAGAGCCGCTCCAATCCTGGGTAAGTGTTTTACACTTGTTAGGCGCAAAGCACATGCCATACCTTGAAGCTTCAAGTGCCAGGCGGTCCAGGGATTGTTGCATTATATGAGGGTCATCTCCCAGAAGTGCGATGTCATCGGCATACTCTAGATCGGTCGCTCGCTCACCCGGCAGAAGTTCAACACCTGTGCCCACCAGTCCAGCCTAAGCTTTTCTCAGGACATCGTCGATCGCGAAGTTAAAAAGGAACGGCGAGATAGGGCAGCCCTGCCGCACCCCGCTGGAGATATTGAACGAGGACGACAATTGTCCGTACGCTCGAACCCTGCCCGAAGTTTGGCAATATAATGCTTTGAAGATCCAAACATACTTCTCGGGCACTCCATGTCTCAGTAGACAGTTCCAAAGACTTTCACGATCGATTGCTGCTCGGATGTCAAGGAATACCACGATAGTTGGTTTACAAAAAGTGTGGCGTTGCTCCAGTAACTGACGAAGTGTGAAAATTTGATCTATGCACCCTCGGCCGGCACGAAACCCAGTTTGATCCTCACGGATTTGCTCTTCCCGTTTGGTACTCAATCGGTGAAGCAGAATGGACGCCAGTATTTTAGGAGCTACTGAAATGAGACTGATACCCCGATGATTTTCACAGGAATCGCGCCGTCCCTTTTTGAAAAATAGGGAGAGCATAGATATACCAGAAGTAAGCGTTTTCAAGCCACTATTCCAAGTTAATCACTAGCCCAAGCCATATTTTTACAACCATCACTAGCGCATGATGCGGCAACCTTTCGGGTTTTATGCGTAGGACGTATATCCACCAGCGGGGGCGACGTCGATTAATGGCTGTCAAAAGACTTGCGCTGCATGTGAGAACATACCGGAGTTTCTCTAACGCTGCTACTTTCTTCGACAAGCCTTGTCCTGGCAACCTTCCCGTATTTGGATTAAAATTAGATTGTTGATATTCAACTCTTCTTTCATGTGGTTCAAAAGCGCGATTCGATATGAGAAAGCTTGCATCGAGACAATTGATATGAACCATGCCATGCGGAGTTTAGATTGAGAAGGTAGCTTACTGACAGTAGATGAGCAACAATAATATGAGCCACTGCTATCAAATCTTATCATGGGGCCGAGTAACAGCTCAAAGGAGAGAACATAAATTAACCATCATTTGGGCACGCCGATAAAATTCTTATATCGCACATGGTATGCTCTTTTGAAAGCTAGGAAATAACCAGCATGGGATAGTATTGAGCTCGCATCGCTGTATCATGCAGCCTTCGAAAACATATTGGTTCTTTATCAATGTTTCAATCATCGCCCGGGGTTCATCAACATCCGAAACAGCAATCTTTCAATCTGTTTTATGAACCGAGAAGGATTGTGCCAAAATGATTTAACATTTGTTTGAAAGTTAGTCCAGCATAAAATATAAAATAAACAGTTTAGCCAAAATATTATAAAAGAAATGGTTGGTCGTATTGCACTTCCATACTGCGTATGAAACACTGTCAAATTGATTTGCCTCGGTAATGAACTGCATGAAGTCTCGTTAACATTGTTTATAGGTCTGAACTTGGGTAACCTTCATATATTCCGAGGATAAAACGATTGTTGCTGTTAATCAACTCAAATGTTTACAATTACGATTGCGCTTTACGACAAAAATAATGTTTTGAAATGAACCTCAATCGTATCGTAGTGACAGACTTCATGATGAGAATGGCTATGTGTGAACAGTAAGTATTCAGGTCGGTCGAAACTGTAGCCACATAGCCGAGCCAACTTGTTAGTAGTGGTACGCTAGGTTCATGCGTAAAGTGTTCGAAAATGTATCCTCCTCAACAAAAATTAAACACTAGAAGCGATTAGAGAAGGCTTCATTAAATTTTGAGGTAAAATTTAGTGATCAATGCGTCTTTGACAATAGCCGAATGAGAGTTGAGTGATACAATAAATAATGATTTGAAAACGGACCTGTAACAGTAAAATACAGACTTCAACTTTTCCCTTGATTGCAGCCTCATGAAGTGGGGTGAAATCCCAGCAGTCACGTGAATTTGGATCAGAACCGGCTTTCAGTAGTCGACGCACAACATCAACGTGACCGAACGAGCAGGCATTGTGCAGCGGAACGAGACCTGTTGTTCAAACAATAAAACAACCATGTACGTGATGAGGATGTGGGCACCACAAAACAACTATGTATTTTTGATTGAGGAAACATTTGCGTGTAGGTAAGCAGTATTATAGTTTCGATAATTAAACACAGAATATCAAAATATCGGTCGGGACAGCTTGAAATTAGAGTTTCGATTTCTCGCATGGTGGTGATGCCAACTGGATTGATAGAATAAGGCAAGTTTTCACTGCAGCTCGTGTTTTCTTCTTCCTCATATCTATCTAGTCCTGGGCAACCTGACAGTATCCTAGCCCACGTGCAGTCTCTGACTGTGCGGCACTTTGCCTGGATCAGGCTTGTGCTTTCATACCATACCATACTGCGGCTCGTATTCATCTTAGTCAGTAAGTTGAATCGTAATATTGTTATGTTATGTTATGAGAGCACAAGCCTGATCCAGGTAAAGTGCTGCACAGTCAGAGACTGCACGTGGGCGAAGATACTGTTGGGTTGCCCAGGCCTAGACAGATGTGAAGAAAAAAGAATAGGAAATGGTTATGAGACTCCAGCCTGTTTCAGTATGCAGCTTACTACCTCTGGCCAATCAATTTAGCACGGTGTTAGCCGCACAGCACAAAGTACTGCACGATTGCACATCGGTCGGGTCTGATTGTAACAAGCTATAATACGTAACACATTACTGATATAAAATTACCATTGGTTAAAGTTTCTTTGAATGCGCGAGTTGCTGAACAGAAAGCTAAACTAACCATTGTTCAACCCTATATATATTTGCAAATGCTTCTTGGTACAGTTCTGCCGTTGTTCGTTAGGAAGCTACTGGTCTGCAAATTATCACTACCAAACCTAATAAAATTATAGAGGATGGGTAAAATGATTTTATTAAACACCCAATACGCTACATGATTCTGAGACAATCCAGCGTATGTAAGTGCTTATAATTCGCAGCTGTGCAGCGTAAATAAACGTGAGTTGTTCTCTGATCGGCTTGAAACATTATGTGAAAAAGTTTACCCGACACTAGTTCGACTTTTCGTCAGAAACTGCGGTGAGAGGTATTAAAACTGGAAACGAAATGGATTAAAATGTTAGAAAAAAGAGCATCATACAAAGGATTGCTCCATTAATCTGTCGTTCAGACATGAAAGAGATTAAATTTAGTCAGTTCGGGTGAGCTCCATTGAACTGTCTAGCTGTGTTTGTTATTAGGGTTCTGATTTTGCATATAGTGATCACATCAACTAGAATGAGAATACGGTGATCTTTCGCTGCAGCTCTCATTCGGATATGATTCATAACATTTCCAGCGGTGGTCCTGTTGTAGGCACCTTCTTCGAGTGTTTGGTTAATTCTCTACATTGTCAAGTGGTATAAAAAAGAAAGCTGCAGTTAAGTTGATGTGTTAATAACGCCCTCGTTGTTCATAAAATTCGATGAACGCACGTTACGTTCAAGTTGTATGTACTTGACCGCGGTGTGTCTGCGATTACTTTTCTATAGATTCCATGGCTTTTGGAATCTGATCTTTCTGTACTTTACATTTTCATCAAGGTTCCATGGCAGCCAGGCATCAGGTACTTGCTACGGAACGCTGCCACTAATGATGATTACATGGAACAATAATTTCATCAACATTTCAGCTGCATGTTTTAGAAGAATCGTACAAGAAAAAAGTGATTCAACACTTTGACATTGTGAGCTGATATAAACTAATGGTAATCATCATGGTATCTGGTTGCTCTCTTCCATTGAATCACTGAGCAAAGCATAGCAACCGATAGGAAATTAAAGTTGTTTCGAAATTGCGTTTTCGTTTTAAACAAATTTGATTACCTCCAAGATCACGCAGAGTAACGTCTGCTCCATGTTTTAATAACAGCTCAACGATATCAAGGTGACCGTAGCCGGAGGCCAAATGCAACGGTGTAGATTTGCGATCAGAATTATCAGTAAGATTAGTGCCAACACCGCCTTCCAGATATTCTCGAACTTTTGCCGAGTTACCAGTTCGACAAGCCTCGAAAAAATGACTGATCACTGAATTGGAAGTGGTGCACTCATTGCGAAAACTTGAATGAGATGGGGGAACAAGAGGAGAAATGTGTTTTGACTGTTGGCATATGTCACCGACTGTTATAGTTCGTGGATTTGAAATTTGTTCGGACGCTGTATCATCATTCATAACGTTGAAAAGAAGAGAGGTAGCATTGGCGTAAACTCCATAAATTCAACTGCCTAAAATATTCACGGTGAACAGTTAACGGTAATAGTATGAATTTGAGTATAATATGGATTAATGTGAAACGGAACCATCTGAATTACTGATTGCATGTATTATGAAATTACAAGCCTGATCCAGACAAAGTGCCGCATAGTCAGAGACTGTACGTGGGATAAAATACGGTCAGTTTGCCCAGGCCTCGACAGATAGGGGAAGGAAAATAGCAATAGTAGTGAGACTCTAGCATGCATTCGCATGCAGCTCACTACCGGTGGCAAATTAATTTACCACGGCGTTAGCTGCGTAGCATGCAAGTGCTGCATAGACCGAGACTGCACGTGGGCTAAGATACTGTCAGATTACCCGCGCCACGACAAATTTAAGAAAAGGACAAATGCAGTAAGAGTCCAGCGTTTTTGCATGCAGCTTACGACCTGTGATAAATCAATTTAGCACGGTGTTTGCTGTCCAGCAAAAGTACTGCACGATTGCAAATCCGTGCATAACGTAAGCGAAATACGAGAACTCGCGAGTCCAATCGCCCGGGTACAGCATTTGAGAAGGGTTATTAAGACTTATTCCTCGTATTCAACATCAAAGAATTTAACGCCCATAGAACGAGGGATGATGATGATCGAATTGTTTTTAATCAAATGTTATTGATCACATATTCGTTGCGAGGAATTTTCGCTATGTATACATAATCCAACCCCGATTGGGGACGGTATCAACGACACGGTTGTCTGTCAGTAGTTACCGAATCCGTGTGGAACCCCGAGATGGCTCCCTTAGATTTTCGAGAGGTGAAACGGAAATAAACAGTGAATGATGCACCAACTTTTCGTACTAGCACTATGTTTCTATAAAGGCCAACGGCAATTTTTTCTACCCCGGATTTCTCTTTCATTCATTTATCTTACTTATTTTTGTGCGGTTAGCTCCACGGGTTGATTAGACAGTCATAAATACCTCAAGCTACGCCAGCTAAAGCGCGTCGGTCAGATAGACTGCAAAGTAAAGTCAGTGGCAAACGTGGTTAAATGGTCCCCAAGGCTGTCATAGTCGGGGGTGGCAGTGGGGATAAGCTCCCACTGTTTCTAAAATCCTCCCATATGGCATGCGTCTCAAATAGCCTCTGACAACCAAGTCCAGCTTCTGGCCTGCACGAGTGGCTCCCCGAGCCCGGCGGAACTGCTTCTACCAACAGGAGAAGAGGCGAGGTCGAGTGACTGGTGCCTGAAAACCAGTTTGCTTCGGGCAGATGTAGCTCGTTAGCCTGGGAGGGCATTTCATCTATGTGAAGGAAAACCCTGATTTTAAACCTTCGCTGCCTTGCGGGATACCCGATTGCGGGAACGGCTTCGGGAGTAAACCCTGAGGAAAATGTGAAACAGAGTCTGGCAGACGGCTAGTTAGTGCACACCACTTCTTTCTGGCAACTCCCTGCTGCCTTGCAGGTCGCACTTGGTTGTGCAAAGGCTAGAGAAGCTGACTCGAACAAACGCCGAGTAGTGCTGGGGACGCCGCTTTGTACCCAAATTCCCAAGAATCTTCATTGAAGCCGACTCATCCTCCAGGAGGAGATAGTCGCACAAAAGTAAAAGTAAAGTAAGTGGTTTAATGTGCCAACATTTTCATCCTAAAGCATTCTTAGGTAGCTTATAAAAACAACGCAACTGTAAAAACACGCATTTGCAAATTCCGCTTGCCCTCTTTCTTTTTATGCGTTTTCTTATCTGCTTCATGATGCTTGGCAATTTGTCTGGCTGATTCTAATCATTGGACCGACGCGTCATTCCCGATAACTCCAGCAGCAGCAAGTCAAACCTGGCTATGAAAATCATCCTATGCATTCTAATTGGCAAGTAACACTAGAGCATATTCCTTAATAAAAGAAATATTGGAAGAGTCTCCTCTCCGACGGACCAATGCAATTCTTCGTGGCACATGCGTTCATGATAGAGTGCCTGTTTAGCGGGTTGACTGAGTGGTATCGCTACACCGTGGTGACCAGATCCGCATTAGTGATCACTATAAAAGAGCCTATATGTATAATAGACTCCGGGGAGATTTAACGTTCGGATCCATGCACATGGACCTCGGATAGACAAGCAAATCTACTCGGTGTTGAAAATCAACACTATTCCAAAAAACTAGTTTTTACTGCAAAAACTGTGTGAGCCTTTAAAACTCCGGTTAGACTCTAAATATTTTGAGCCACTTATTGTAGATGCGAATTGGTCTATTTTGTGCCGTCCGTTTTGTCTACGTCATAATATATAAATATAAACGAGTCGCAGCCTAATCTGCCTTTTGGTCAGAGACGACTAAAGCTATTAGCTTGAAAGGTTAGCCTTTGTTTTTGCCGTGCGTAGTGTTGGATCTCGTCAGTCAATAAAGACTATTAGCGTATAGGTTCAGAATTTCAAGTAATAATTATTTGGGTTCCGCTCTGGTACGATATAACATTATTGGCAAATGAGTTATTTTCACTTTATTCAAATGGATCAGAGTAAAACAGGACGTTAAGTAGAGCAACAGATAGTTTATAGAATTATTGGTTCAACGTAAAATTCCAGGTAGTCTAGTTAGCGACAGTGCTCCAACGTTCGTTGATGTTATCGTTAAAAGTATCCGCGAATTAAATTTCAACGCTGAGTCACATTTTACGTTCCGGACGTTGTTTTCTAGGTATAAATGTCTGTTCCGCCAAACCTTTTCCACAGATGATGATGTGTTAAGTTCAAATCCTAATTCGCCTGCTCGGTTACAGGAAACTCGGTAATCAGGCCAGACAGTGGAAACACTTAACAATTTAATTGGAGACAGATCTTCGCTGTCTTTATTGATGCCTAAAACTTGCGATGCAGGAATAGACGACTTCCTTAAGCACACAGGTATTGTTATCAGAGAACGCGGGCGGTTTAAGTTTGGAACATGGAAATGAATAAAATCTCAAGTCTGTACATAGGTAGTGTCGCAAAATTTGATTGCGCGTGGGCTAAGATACTTACATGTTTCCCGAACCTGGTCCGGACGATATACACCCAATGCTTTTAAAGGTATTATCGAGTATCATACATAAACCACTGGCGCTAATCTTCAATTTATCCCTGAGGTATGGTAGGTTACCTAAAGATTGGAAGTACGGCATTGTCAAACCAATGTATAAGGGCGGTAAAACCAGTGATCCGGCTAACTACCGACCGGTTACCCTCACTTCGGTAGTTGTGAAGACTCTGGAACGACTGCTGAAGAAACAGATTGAAGATTTTCTCCTTACAACCAGTCAGTTGACATCTGCTCAACATGGTTTTACGCCAAGACGATCATGCTCATCCAATCTCATCACGGCTCGCGAGCACTGGTGTGCTGAACTTGATCTGGGTCACCCGGTAGTCACTGCCTTCATTGACTTCAGTAAGGCTTTTGACCGTGTTCCATTTCAACGTCTATTGCTCAAGCTCCGTGCTCGTGGTGTAAAGGGACCTGTTCTAACTTGGATTGAAGACTTCCTTGTTGACCGTTATACACAGATCGAGGTTAACGGAGTCAAATCGCAGGTTACACGTCCAACTTCCGGGGTTCCGCAAGGATCTGTTCTCGGCCCGTTACTTTTTAAAGTATATGTTAATGACCTCCCCGACTCATTAAATATGAATTGTCTACTTTTCGCGGATGATCTGAAAGTTTGGGGTACAGTAAGCTATTCTGCTGATAATACCATTTTCCAGAACGAATTGAACAAATTGCTTGATTGGACGGTAAAATGGCAGCTTCCTGTAAACCGACAGAAATGCGCTGTAATGCTTTTGAGGCCAAGCACGCATGAAGGTGCGTACTTCCTCGGGGATCATCAACTGAAGTGGGTTGGTACTGAACGTGACCTGGGTACAATTGTGACTCGGACGCTTAAATCGAAGGAGGATACGAACAGAAAAGCTGCTGCTGCAAACCGCGCATGGTGGGCTATTAGTCGGTCTTTTTCGGTGATTACTCCTCAAATGTTTCGCATTCTTTATTCCACATACGTGAGACCAGTTTTGGAATATGGTTTGCCAGCCACCTATCCTCAAACTAAGGGAGAACGTGACCAGTTGGAAAAATTGCAAGGGCGGGCGACGAAACGAGTACAAGGATTGAAATCAATTCCTTATGTGGAGAGAGTTCAACGCCTCAACCTCATGTCGCTCAGTATTCGGCGTGTGCGCTACGACATGCTGCTAACTCGTCGCATATTACTGGGAGCTTATGGTGACGAGCTGCGCGAGTTTTTACCTCTTGTGACGGACTCAAGAACCCGTGGCCATGCTCTAAAGCTTCAAAAGCGAAGGACACTTCGCCTACCTCAGGGATTCACGCTCTCAACAAGAATTGTTAACTTGTGGAATGCGCTTCCGGAAGAGGTTATCTCAGCGAGCTCTGAAAACCAATTCAAGCAACTTTTGGATAAGGTATTGCCTGTAATCACGGCGAAGCTGAACAACACTGGACAGGATTTCTTCAACTGAGGTTCTCCTGGACTATGTTGCTGATATAAAGAGACGCGGCTTACAAGGGCTTGACCCCTTCTCGTCTATCAAGAAGAAGAAGAAGAGATAAAACAGAAAATGCGGAAACGGCAGGCTGCAGTGTGTTTCCGCATACAGCTAAGTAACTCTGGCAGATCAGTTTAACACGGTTTTACTTCCGCAGTACGAAAGTACTACAGAATTGCACGTCCATGAAGGACGATCATTTTGAATAGCTGATATCCCAAGTCTTCCGGTTTTACGGATAAAGTTCATCAACCGACCAGGATCAAAACATATACACTTAGGGACATAGATGACGAGTATCTTCTAATGTTGAATTTTCTACGGGATTTGGCTAAGGCACAATATTAGGATTATAGCAAACATGTAGTACGTTGAGACCATGTAGTGATTCATTAACTCACCTTTTTCTCGTATATATATCTCACGTCTCTCCTTTTCTGTTACAGCTCCTGTATTCCAGTTTTAGAAGATTAAAGCCTATTCTACGGCCTTTGTCTCTTAATATCTCTGAACGTTTGAAACCATATCATACAACAATTTAATCTTCTATGGACAAGGCACTTCGCCCAGATCGCTTTGACGCGGACCCCAATTCTTCAGATGCAGGTAAACGGTGGAAACACGGGCATTTCAATTTTACAAACTATTTGGAATCTCTTAAAGCAAAGAACGAAGACAAATATCAAATACTAGCTAATCTCATTGCAGCAGATGTGTTTGAGCATGTCTCCGAATGTGAAAACTACGACACAGCGATCAGTGTTCTTAATGCGCTTTATGTGAAACCCAAGAATGTTGTTTACGCGAGACACCTACTTTGTACATGCAAGCAGGATGTCGGAGAATCGATTGACCAATATTCACAGAAACTAAAGAGACTTGCCAAAGAGTGTGCATTTAAAACGGTCACAGCTGATGAGTATCGTGATGAAACAATTCGTGATTCATTTATCCGTGGACTATTATCAAACAATATTCGTCAGCGGTTATTGGAACATGATTCTTTGAGCCTTGACCGCGCTTATACACATGCTCGAACCCTCGAGTCCGCGGAATCTCAATCTATGTCTTACGTTCATTCATACGTACCCACCAATGAGAGTTGTGCGGTACAGCCAAACCCAACGCATTCACTTGATCCAACGGTCACTCACAATTTAGCAGCTGCCACACCGAAATGCTTTTTCTGTGGCTATAATAAACATCCTAGACACAAGTGTCCCGCAAAGGATGCCACATGCAAAAATTGTAACAAAGTTGGTCATTTTCAACGTGTGTGTAAATCGGCTCCCGTAACGAAACACGATGCTTCTATACAATCTGACAGTTATTCACAGCCCTTAATGGCTTCTATGCCCACATCCCTTTCACGTACTGTGATCAAAGTCTCAGTAAACGGTCTCCCCCTCAATGCTCTTATTGACACCGGTAGCTCAGAGAGTTATGTTGCTTCCGAAATTGCTTTTTCGAACCATTGGACTGTGTATCCATCGACGACACAAATAACCATGGCGTCCACAAATCTGTCCAGCCAGACGTCAGGACATTGTTTTGTCAAAATTAAATATCTCAATATTTCTTACGATCATGTCAAACTATCGACCCTTTCTAAACTGTGCTCGGATGTTATCCTCGGCCATGATTTCTTGATGCAACACAAAGACGTGAGTATAGCATTCGGCGGTCCGAAACCTACGCTTTGTCTCTGTTCTCTAAAACCCGCTCGGTGCACTTTCATCTGATTGCCATCCCATCGCCACTAAATCTAGACGCTTCTCACCGCCTGATCAACGATTCATTCAAAATGAAATTCGAAGTTTACTCGAGGATAAGATAATAGAATTTTCTTCATATCCTTGGAGAGCCCAGGTATTGGTAACATCGAGTGAAAATCACAAGCGCAGAATGGTTGTTGACTACAGCCGCACCATCAATCGTTTTACACAGCTCGATGCCTATCCTTTACCACGCATTGACGAAATGATCGAAAAGATTGCTGGTTACAAAATTTTCACCACTTTAGATCTCAAAAGTGCTTATCATCAGATGCCAATTCGTGACGAAGAAAAACAATATACGGCTTTTGAGGCCTGCGGCAACCTATATCAATTTTGTCGTATCCCTTTCGGGGTTACTAATGGTGTTGCCTGTTTTCAGCGGATCATTGACAAAATCATAAGCAATGCACACCTGGATGATGTTTTTGCCTACGTAGACAATGTGACCATTTGCGGTCGAAATAAGGAGCAGCATGATGAAAATTATTCACAGTTCTTAAAAGCTGCTAAAGAACATGGACTTACGTTTAATGAAAGTAAATCTATTCTGGCTGAAGATACTATTACCCTTTTGGGTTATCAAGTATCCAAAGGAGTGATCAAACCAGACCCGGAACGGTTTCGCGCTTTACGAGACCTTCCATCCCCCTGCGACAATAAATCACACCAAAGAGTGATCGGCATGTTTGCTTACTACTCACATTGGATTTCGCGATTTTCCGACAAAATCTCTCCATTGGTACATAATTCAACTTTCCCGCTCCCACCTCATGTGTTACAAGCATTCAACGGTCTCAAAGCGGAACTCGAAAATGCTGCTGTTGTATCAATTGACCCCAAAACACCGTTGACAGTAGAGACAGATGCATCTGACATTGCTATAGCTGCAACCTTAAATCAAGAAGGGAGGCCTGTCGCCTTCTTTTCTAGGACATTATCGCCTTCCGAAAAAAATCATTCATCAGTCGAAAAAGAAGCTTACGCTATCGTCGAATCTTGCCGTAAGTGGAGACATTACTTCATTGGAGTTCACTTCAAACTTATAACAGATCAACGCTCTGTGGCATTTATGTTTGATGAAAAGCATAAAAGCAAGGTTAAAAATGATAAAATTTTACGTTGGCGCTTAGAATAATCGGAATTTCGTTACGATATTGTGTATCGGCCTGGTAGGGACAACCAGGCGGCTGACACTTTGTCAGGAGCTACGTGCGCCTCAACACAGTCCTCGGATCTGAAATCACTCCATGATGCCTTGTGCCACCCAGGTGTTACACGTATGTTACATTATGTCCGATCAAAAAACTTGCCGTTTTCCACTCAAGAAGTAAAACAAATGACTTCCGGATGTAGCGTGTGTGTGGAAGTTAAACCAAAATTCCATAAACCTGATGCTGCTCATCTCATCAAAGCTACGCAACCATTTGAGAGATTGAGCATAGACTTCAAAGGACCTATCCTTCGAAAACTCGAAATACATTCATTCTGACTATAGTAGACGAGTATTCACGATTTCCATTTGCCTACCCATGCCCCGATACTTCCTCTGCCACTGTACTGAACTGTCTCTATCAACTCTTTTCTCTATTCGGATTTCCCGCGTATGTTCACTCGGATCGTGGTTCTGCTTTCATGTCCAATGAAATCAAGTCGTTCTTACACAATCGCGGTGTTGCAACTAGCAGAACAACTCCGTATAACCCTCAAGGTAATGGCCAAGTGGAACGTCTTAACTCCACTCTTTGGAAAGCCATAAACTTAACCCTAAAATCCAAGCATTTGTCCCTAGACAGCTGGGAATTCGTACTTCTCGAGGCGTTGCACTCTGTCCGTTCGTTGTTATGTACTGCTACAAACGTAACTCCTCACGAACGTTTTATGAGTTTCAATCGAAGAGCCGCAACAGGAACATCCATTCCCAGTTGGCTTTCACCAGGAACTACCGTTCTTTTAAAAAAGTTTGCTCGTCCTTCAAAGTACAGTCCTTCAGTTGATGAAGTAGAAGTTTTGGAATGTAATCCACGGTATGCACATGTGCGCCTCCGTAATGGCAAAGAACAAACTGTCTCTTTGCGACATTTGTCCCCACGTGGTGATGAACAATCAAATGAAATGCAGACTGACTTTGTCTCTCACAATGACAATACCGACGAAGATGACCATTCAACGATTTCTCACGAGGATGAATCTAACGTCGGGACTCCTTCAACATACGAACTTTTAAAAGAGAACCAACAGAGACTTCATCCATATTCCCTTCGGAATCGAGAGGCATAGTGTTCAGCAACATGTTCATTTTGCAGCGAGGAAGAATGTAGTGATTCATTAACTCACCTTTTTCTCGTATATATATCTCACGTCTCTCCTTTTCTGTTACAGCTCCTGTATTCCAGTTTTAGAAGATTAAAGCCTATTCTACGGCCTTTGTTTCTTAATATCTCTGAACGTTGA
>JACCGJ010025766.1:0-47098 GCA_013407085.1 Atriophallophorus winterbourni | reverse complement strand
TAAAGGTTTCACATACATTTTTACTTCTGTCGACCGTTTCAACCGCTGGCCCATAGCCAATTTTATAACCTGGCCTGGGCAACTTCACAGTATTTTAGCTCAATAGTCAATAGTCAATAGTGTATTGTGGAAAAAAAGCTACAAGCTTAATGGAATAACCACAGGATAGTTAGCACATTGGGTCTGAAGAAGTTTCAGCAGTTCAGCAAAGTGGTCGAAGGGAAATGTGATCCATATTTGCTTGGACGGAAAACGCTGCGGAAAGAGGGAAAGATATGTTGCAGTTTTACAAAGAATATAAGCGTAAAAAAGCATTATCAAGAATTGTGTATCGTCTGATAAAAATGGGGATCAAGGCGTTTTTTAAAAATAATTATGGATGGGGAAGAAATAACCGAAAGGGATAGTGCGTTCCAAGCACGAGGAATCCGGACGCCAAAGGAGTATCTGCGGCAGTCCAATCTACTGTGCAGATGGGCTAACTTCATGTAATGACCACGATTTGCTGAGTATGGGGCCATTTTAAGCATACCCCTACATGGGTGAGTTTCTTCCGTCAATATCCGATACACAAGGATCAGATCGCCTCGGATACGACGATAGTTTGTAGAGAATAATTGTAGAGTTGTAAGACGTTCCTCGTAGCTGACGAAGCTAAGCCCATTGACAAGCTTTGTAGAACGTCTCTGTGGCTGTTCTAGGGCGTGCTGGCCACGTTTCAACCATGGGTTCCAGACGGAGACAGCATATTCCAAGTGTGGCCTGATGTACGCCTGAAGAAGAAACGGGAAGAGACGTTGATCGATTGTTCCGAACGCATGTTTTGAAAGCCCAACGTTTCTATTTGCCACGGTTGAAGCTCTACTACACTGAGCAGTGCAGCCCAAGTCATTTTGTATAATCACCCCAAGATCTTTTTCTTGCATCGTGACAGCGAGCATCTTGCCACCCAGATTATAGCCAGGGTCGCCAGGAAGACGAATGCGTAATGCGTGGCATTTGTCAGTGTTGAATGCTAAGCGATTGATCGTAGACCATGCGTGTAATGATGAATCCAGGTGGAATTGAAGTTTCCTTGTATCGCTGGGTGAGTTGATGACCCGCCAAATCTTGATATCATCCGCGAAAAGGAGAAATGGTGATTCGACGTTCCCACCAATGTCGTTGATAAATATCATTAGGGGCCAAGAAAGGACCCCTGAAGTACTCCACACTGAATTGGGAATGGCTCTGAAAGGGTGTGTCTAACACGCACCCGAAGGTTTCCCGAACGTAGGAATGCAGCAACACGGGTAGAATACCTAATGCTTGCAGCTTGTTAAGCAATATCGCATGGTCAACTCGGTCAAATGCCTTAGAGAAATCCAAGTAAATGATTGGTGGCGAGAACTTGGAGATGGTGAACAATTTTCGTTACCTTGGTTCGTGCGTGCTACCGTCAGGCCAATCCAGGGATGAGATACCGACCCGTGTACAAGCTGCGCGCACGGCGTTTTCGCGACTACGTTGGGTTCTATTTAGCCGTAGAGAAATCAGCCGACGTACAAAGCTGCGCGTCTACAGAGCGGCGATTCGCCCAGTTCTCACTTATGGATGCGAGACGTGGCCTGTGCGGGTGGAGGATATGCGGAAACTAGAGGTTTTAGACCACTGGTGTCTCCGACGCATCCTCAATGTTCGATGGGATGAGCGGGTAACGAATGACGAGGTTCGCCACCGTTGTTTTGATATCCCTCGCCTGAGTTCGATATTGCGGGAACACCGACTGAGATGGTTTGGCCACATCCTGAGACGCTCGGACGCTGAACTAACCAGGATGACACTATCGCCGACACCCTGCGCAGAATGGCGTGGTCGTAGCGGAGGACAAGTGAAGACTTGGCTCGCCACCGTGAGATCGGACGTGGAGCTGCTTGGCCTACGATCGGTTTACGGATGGCGCACGTGGGACCGGACCTGGCTTACAATCTGCGCGGATCTCGCTTCTAACCGTCGAGCGTGGGCGGCTGCAATCCGTGATGTCAATGAAGCCGACTCATCCTCCAGGAGGAGATAGTCGCACTAAAGTAAAGTAAAGTAAGTAAGTAAATGACGTCCACACCATGACCTTCGTCAGCAGCTTTAGTCCAGTAGTCTCTGGCTAAAAGCAAATTAGTGGTACAAGAATGCCCTTTACGAAATCCATGTTGTTCTGCAGCGATAAAATAGGAACTATTCACAAAAGCCATAATTTCATCGGCAACAATGGCTTCCATCACCTTGGATAACACCTGGAGAAGGGTGACTGGACGGTAATTGGCAGGATCACTACGGCTTCCACCCTTGAAAATAGGAGTGATGATAACCTCCTTCCAACCAGTAGGGACTTCAGAGTTATCCATCAATTTTTGGAAATAAGCTGCGAGCAGTTCGCAAAGTTGATTGGCAACTGCGCACAATGCTTTCGGTGTGATACAGTCGATACCCGGTGATGAGTTGAGTCGAAGTTAGGTGATTTTTTTCGGACTTTGTTGGCGGAAAACATAATACAAGAATGTTGAGATAATGGGGTCAAAAGCATAGGGAAAATTAGAAAGGGGTTTTGGAAAATCGGCATGTAATGTGATCTTAAAACATTTGCCGCATCCTTTGATGTCGTCGTGGAACCTATGGTGGTAAAGCACAAGCCTGATCCAGGCAAAGTGCCGCACAGTCAGAGACTGTACGTGGGCTAAGATACTGTCAGGTTGCCCAGGCCTAGACATATACTGGTGGTAAGTGAAGGGATACCAGTCTGTACCTTCCGGTTGGCAAATCCGCCATATGGAACTGCTTACTTGGCAATGGAATCCCATCGAAGTACGTCACTATCCTAAATGACTTATACGCTCACTCGATAGGGAGAGTTAGGGCGTACGATAGCCTTTCAATGCCATTCAACACCACTACGGGTGTAAGATAAGGCTGTCCAATCTCCCCGTTCTTGTTTAACTTTTCCATCGAGGACGTCCTCCGGTTTGCTCTTAGTAGTTTCTCCACGGGTTGGGTTGAGCTCCTTCCAGATGGATGTGTCAAGGACCTGAATTATGCTGATGATATTACCTTACTGGGCGAAGACTCAACATTTATCCAACAAGCCTTGGATATGATGCCAATGGGGGCATCTAAGTGTGCGCTATTCTTTTCACCAAGCAAGTATAAAGTGCTCCTTCAGGACTGGTCAGGTGAACTGACAAACGTTCGGTGGAAACACCACGTTGCGCCGAGACTGGACCTTGACGTGGTGCAGCGGCTTGCGTGCCTCGATGATCCATTGAGCTATACTGGGTGATGTCTTCGTGGCATCTTCAGAGTTACTCATACCAGGTTGGTCAATGGTGAGAAGCCAGACAAACACAGTCTCCGTGTCCCTCGCGGACATTGTATACCAGAAGAGGCGTATGAATCCGCAAGGATCACCGGCTCGACTGGTTGGGATGATGTCGGGAGTCCCTGCTTGGTCTCTACCTCGCGAATGGCTTGTGAACTGTACCTACAGTATCCGGCCCCGATAGGTGCGATCCTCAATCTCGCTCCGCTGCCTTGCGGGTTAGGCTTTCGGGCCAAAGGCTTGAGGTGGGAGTCCTCAAGATCAACTCCTCTACTTCGGCCTGGGCAACCGGGTAGTATCACGCCCACACCCAAAGGGTGGCACTTTTTCATTTTTAAATGATTGTATATATATATATATATATTGCAACTCTGAGGTCTTAAGAAGCAACGGCACCAGCCTTCGGACAGCCATTAATCGACGTCATCTCCGCTGGTTGGGGCACGTCCTGTGCATGAAACCTGAACGGTTACCACTATATGCATCAGCTGGTAGAGACTGAAAAAAGTGGCTGGTGGTCAGCCGCTAACTTGGAAGAGTGGGTTGAAAAGGCTTACTTCTGGTTTAGCCAGGGTTGGGTGAGCGCGCTTGCCTGGATTGGGTGAAAGAAAAGATGAGAGTTTTTGGCTCGACACAATGGCAACGATGGCAATCAACCGATATCAATGGAAAGAGTGCATCATTTCTATTCCCCCCTGACATTTTTTATCGGTCATAAACTATAATGAAAAAACAAATCAAATTAAAATCAAAAAAATGACGTTTGTAAATGGACAAAAATATTCACTTTTTTCACTGTTCCCCACCCGTTTTGTACATTTCATTGTTGCTGTTGAACGGTACTATATCTGTATCAGATTGTGCATTATATATATATATATATATATATATTATATATATCTATATATATGTTATATTATATATATAATTATATATTATATATATATTATTAGTAAACTAATGTGTTGCTCACATCCCCTGCACTTACACACCATCCATAAGCGCCTTGTGTGTTTGACCAGGAATCACTATGTGATTCTGTGTTAGCACGCCGCGTTCCGTTGTACGATCCCTATGTAACAGTGGCATTCAAGTATAACTTTGTAAAGCATGGGCGTTAACAAAAATAGAAATAAGACGTTTGTGGGTCTTCGACAATCGCTGTCGCAGCATTATTGCTGGAGTTAATTGGCATCATCGGATACGTAACGCGAGTATTCACAATAGAATTCTTGGTAACGACGTCGATATCGTTTAGGCTATGCTTTGCGAACGGGAAACCATCGTTTCCTACGGCGGTTTTGTTGGCCACTCCTAACTCGGAATGACATCGTTGTATGGGTGGCCAGACTCTTAATTGGTTCAAGCAGGTGAAGGCTTTGACTTTGAAACCAGCTGTAGTTGGTGCGGCCCGTCTCCCAGGTTGGGGTCCAAAGTGTGAGAATTCGCTGTGGCTTCTTACCCTTAGTGATTTGTCCCAAAATCGTGTTCAATAGCGGTCCTGCTGTTCACATCCTTTCGGAGTGTTTGAATAATCCTGTGTGTTGTCGACTGAAGTGACGAGCAAAGCTTGCTTTGTAAGCCGCAAGTAAGCTGTCATACTGATATCGCTCTATGGTATGGTATGGTATGAAAGCACAAGCCTGATCCAGGCAAAGTGCCACACGTGTGTGATGTTACTGTCAGGTTACCCAGACCTAGACAAATATGATAAATAGAGAATACAGATGGTAGTGAGACTCCATCGTGTTTCAACATGCAGCTCACTACCCGTGGCCAATCCATTTACCACGGTGTTAGCCGCACAGCACAGAAGTACTGTACGTTCACTGCACTTGCTTGAATGCATGTTTGATTTGAGGTGTAGACAACTCATCCGAACGTTTCTGCGTAATCTCAGCAGGTTCAACATGTAATGAGCTCAAGCGATCAGGAGAACAGTGAAAAGACGTATACAAACAAACATACTACACAACACTTCCCCATCTTTTGAGAAATTTGACTGTCATGGTCATGTGGAAGTTTAACATTCGGCACTTGTTACCGATTTAACGCTTTCGTTGGTGATTATGATGACTTCCTTTCCGTGTTTGTAACCAATTCCTTTGAAAAACAACATGGGCTTCAATAAAAACTCAGTCTCAATTACTGGACTTGCAATTGCAATGCTTTCTCTCTCGTTTTGTTAAACAATAATTTTTCATTCAAGTTCATCTCAATTCGAATTTTTGCTCTATCCCGGTAGATTATATGCTGCTATTTCTCATGGGTTTTTCACTGTTTTTCAGTTACTTTAAACCTTTGCTATCCGGAGAATGCCAGTAGACTTTTCTAAAGTTCCATCGGGTGCTGTCGATCTGGAGTTTTTACTTACTTTTCCGGTATTATTCGGTTATCAATTGTTATCTTCTAGCAAGCCAATTCGAATAATATTGAACCACAACCGCAAATATGTAATTTTCAACATTCAATATTTCTTTAGATTTTTCTCTGAGCACTAATCCATTCGCCGATGGTTCGGCTTACCTTGAAAGTGGAAATATCAAATTATGCTGTTTTATCAATGGACCACTTGACGTATGAAATGTGTCACTAAAGCCTTTTAAGATGAAACAAGATGGGAAAATTGTCACTACATTCAAATTTGCCCCATTTCTCCGTTGGCTACAACCGGAGCAAAAGACCAGTGTGGAAAAACGTCTTGGTCGCCTGTTACTGAGTGCAATCGAGTCTTCTGTTATGTTGGTGAGTGGCGATCTCTTTTACTCTGATGCGCTACCTGTATTCCCTACTCACCAATCCCCTTCACTTTATTCGCCTGGAAGCCTAGACGTTTTGATAGCTTGGGTCGTTAACTTGGATTTTTACCTTATATTAACTCAATCCTAATCAATTGCCTTCTGCCTACTGCTGTTTAGCTAAATTGTTGTTGTGCTATCTATTCATAGGCCAAATACCGGTATTTCAACCTGCATCACCGTGGCAATTATAGCTAAATCCAATTCCATAGTGCATCGACCGTCTCGCACGATGAATCAAGATGCTTACCTTTCGCTTCGCATGAGGCAGGTGTATATGTATGTATAAATGCACAAGTCTGATCCAGACAAAGTGCCGCACAGCCATAGGCTGTACGTGGGCTAAGATACTGTCAGGTTGCCTTGGCCTAGACAGATATGAGAATAAAAATAGAAATGGAAATGGTAGTAAAATTCCAGCCTGTTTCAGCATGCAGCTCACAATCACTTGCCGATCAATGTAGCACGGTGTTAGCCGCACTGCATCGAAGTGCTGTAATCGAAAATAAGCTGCTGCCGGCTCTACTGTTTTCTGCCCTCCCGCTCCTCACTTTATAACCCTTATCCCTTAGCATCCAGCGCCATTATCTGGCTTTTTGCTTCTGTCTAACTCTCAGCACCTTACCTTACATAGAGAACAGAACGTAGGATTTTGTCCCGCCAGATGATGTATCGATCGCATATTAACTCTCCAACAAAGCAGCCTACCATAGCGATCTTGCGTTTAAGTGTTCCCGTTTTACCTACTTGGATCACTCACTCACTCAGCCCTCTCCGTGCCGGGTGGCACATGAAGCGAAGACAACTTCACGCCAGTGGTTCCGGTTTGTCGCTGCTTCCGTTGCCGTCTGCACCGTGAATCCTTGTACATGTAGTTCGCGTTCCAACGTTCTGCGCCAAGTTTCGTTGGGCCGTCCCCTTTTCGTTTACCTTGCGGACGCCAGTGAATGGCTACCTTCGTATGCGAACTGGGATCCATCCTGCATGCATGACCGAGCCACGGATCTGTTGTCTTCATTTCCGTAGCAATGTAGGTTTTACGGGATAGGGTTGCTAGCCCTAAGCCCAACCCTCCTCCTTTCTCAGACGGGCTGGGGACCGTCCTTAGCGGAGTTACCTACTTGGATAGATGTATCAAAATTGACTCGTATTTGTTTTCTGAGATTTCAGTTTATATTTCCTGGGATGTCTGTTGCCTCAAAGGGATTTTTCTCTAAGACTCAAGGACAAAGGCAACGATTCGTGTGGTCTTGTTGAACAGATAGCGACGAAAGAAGTACGATATTTGCGGGTATCCGACAATCGCTGGAGATGTTTCGCACCATCAGATACTTAAGGCGTTGATGTGCACCCGTAAATTAGGTTTGTATTTCACACGTAACCGTGCTAAATTGACTTGACACGTGTACTGAGCGGCTTGTGGAAATACGTCGTCGTCTCGCTACAATGTCCGTTATATGTGTTGAGGTCCGGGCAACCTGATAGTATTTCTAACCACATACAGTTTATGACTGTGCCACTTTGTATAGATCTGGGCTTGTTTTCATTCATCGAATACTTAATGCAACAATCCGTAATAGAATCTTTGATAACGACGTGAATATTGTAAAAACCATATATATATATATATATATATATATATATATATATATATATATATATTGCCAGGCTGACATATCTCAAGCAACTTAAGGCATTGCGCACGGAGCAAATCAAAATAGCACCGTTATTTTCACAGCACAGCAGTACTTTACGACTGCACAACTATGAAAAGTTTTCTACATGCATCGTGTGTGCGAGATGAGAATGTGCGTGAGTAAGAATCTCTTTGTGCAGTTTATTCATCAATCTGCAGTGTGTAATGTAAACGTTGTAGATTCACTACCATTAGTTTTTATCTACCCACTTTACTTAATCAAACTAAGGACATTTCGATCTGCCTGCAGTCTGTCGTGTCATACAACTTTACTCCGGGCTTATGATTTCATACATCCGTTAGACATGTCAGATACTAACGGACTTGTATTATGTTGCGTAACTTGTTTACCTTCATTTTACTGAAACCTAAAATTGGTTTGATAACAGCTTGGTACCCGCGTTACTAAATCATTCGTGCATTGATTTATACTGTTTATTCGTATCCATATCTCATGCTTTTCTAACCCCTGGCCCCATTCTATCCACAGCATTGTTTCCCCCGAGGCAAGTACGAAGTAGCGATATTGATTTTGGATGTCGAAAGTGGAACGATCGATGAAGCCGAGATCGGTCGTTGTTTGGCGGCCGCGGTCACGTGTACCACACTCGCTTTGGTCGACGCTAACGTGCAAATGTATGATATGCCCATCGGGATCAATATGCAACTGAGCACTGTGGCTGAGAAGGATCACGCTGACGGATACCTGTGCTGCTCGGTTCTCCCACGATTGGGTCAGTTCGCCATGATTCACAGTGACAACACGCGATTATCGGATATCGCGCAGCTGAGAACGGCTTTAGATCATGCACTCAAACAAAGCTCGGAAATTTTACAAACTATCAAACAAAGTCTGTCTAAACGCATTTCAGAACAAAAATGATCACTTGTCCAAGTCATTTCAGATATAATTTTGTATACGCTGAACGAGTTTATATTTGATTGATTGAGAAATTCATGTCGTGCACATGCGTTAAACTGGCTGTATTTAGGGGTGAGGCAATTCTTGTTCGTAGCAATATTTTGCGAGCTGGGAACCGATTTAATATTTCCAGAGCTCATTCGCGTTTCCTTGTTCCGCTACTCAGAGTTTGCCTCGTAGAATTTAGAAGCCTTTTTCAAATCGCATCAGACCTAGGCTTGATCGTCATGTGTTCATGGAGACACCAGATCTGGGCACAAAGGATCAAAATTGATACCTTAAAATATGATAAAATGGAGCCAACTTTTCACTAAAGAAGTAAGCCAAGAGCCAAAGTACTTTTGCTGTGTTTCTCTCTCGCTGTTCTCGGGTCACATTAATTTTGGCTCCCATCCTCCACTGTATATTTAAGAATTTATTGTGCGATAATTGAGAATTCGCTGTCGGCTTTTATCGACATTGTGTATCCCTTCCTTGTCCGCGAACGTCGAAAAACGCATAGTTGAATCAAGCAATATAGCAAGACAATATTTAAATCAACAGGTTCAAATTTAAAATTTCGATAGATATCAATCCAAAATTAAATACATCATGCTTGGTTACTTTGAAAAGACCACGATTTAGTAAAGCTGCACAGCTTCTTTTCCGTCAAGTTATTCCGAAGCACAAATTTCGGAGTTTTCGAATGCAAAATTTCAGCAGAAATTTTTTACTTTGACACTCAACGGCCATTATACCTCTCGATTATTGTTTTCGGCCGATGGTATATAGTATATGGTATGAAAGCACAAGCCTGATCCAGGCAAAGTGCCGCCAGTCAGAGACTGTACGTGGGCTAAGATACTGTCAGGTTGCCCAGGTCTAGACAGATGTCGGCCAATGTCAACGATAGATGTACATAGCCAGCGTATTGTGATCTCATACTATGCAGCATTTTGAAAGGCTAGATAGTGCAATTGTGGAATAACAATCTCCCCCAGAGCTTTCACAGCGATAGGCAGGACTCGGCCCAACAGCGACATTTTCTTCCGCCGACCTTAGAGGCATCATTGAATTGACTGTGATAGTATTCTCACGTTTATTCGATGACTGGATGCGTGACGATCGAACTGTTTACGGTTCTTGGCTAGCTTTTATTCAGTGATCTCGAGTGACGACTAGCGTATCCAGCCTCACTAAGCGTGCGCGAATATTAGTCCGATAACGCAAGCTTGCCCGTTCGCTGCTCCTTGTCAAATTAATTGTGGTACAGTCTGAAATGCTATCAGTTGCCCCACGCTTGAATGGATAAGAAAGAAATAATGACAGTCGGGCTGTAGAGCATTCTGACATACATCTGATCATCGATCGCAATCATCGACAGCGTTACACCGGTATCCAGTACTGAATGTTTAAGAGCCTAAATAGATGAGAACGGCTTGACGTAAAAAGCTCCTGAATCTGTGGAAGATTGGGTACAAATACGTGGATGAGACGTGAACGAGTAGAGTAACATCATTACGACAGTAAACAAATATAGCGATACGTATCGGTTGTCCCGTCAAAGTCATCTGTTACCTGAAAGGTGGAATGTTCTACAAACGTTTTAGCTCTCGATAAATTGCACAGCACCATAAAAACCTGATGTCTTCTACTCCGGGACCACTGAGGTGTAACCTTTGGGTCAGTATTTCTTTCTTTGGACGATTAACCAGAGTATCTCGATGCCATAAAGTTGAACTAAGTAAACAATATTAAATATTTTATATTTAAATGAATCCTATATTCGCACCAAACCATTTTGATGACTGGGAAAAGCAGTATGTATTGAAGCACAAGCCTGAACCAGGCAAAGTGCCGTACAGTAAGATACTGCACGTGGGCTGAGATACTGTCAGGTTGCCCAGGCCTAGACAGATAAGGAAAAGCAGAAACAGTTATTGGTTGCTTAATGTAGATCACGTGGTCATCGTGCAACTGCCGCCGATCGTTCGAGTACTGCCTATCGTTACGAGCAGTGCGGTGCAGATAGGTTTCTCCCGAACCGGACTCCAATCATTCGAAACGCTGTGACGCATGAAACCAACATATGTTCGTGATGTACATCCATGGTCGACATCGACCGAAGCAGCTCACAAACACATCCGGGAACACGGAATCAGCCAATGCTTAGAAAGAGAAGCTCATCATGAAAATAATATCTAATATGTTTACCGAAATCAGCATCGTACACGAGTGTCACAAGAGCTCTTCACATTTTCCTGGATTCGTGGAGTGTTTCGTTCTACTGCTTCATATGCCAATATCTCTGTGTAGCATCATTACCAGGCAGCTGTCGTTTCCCCATGTTGATTGGCCGTTTATTTGACGTGGACCTACAGTTGGTAAATACTATTGCAGTCTCTGACAAGCATCATGAAATTTAATTATTTTTGACCTTGCTACAGCTTCGCAGATTTCAAGTTAGCAGACATATACACAGTCGTTCGTGTCCACCAACTTGGTTCAGACAACTGGATTCATGATATTTTGAGAGGATTTAATCATTCCGACGAAGGCGGCGCGGTAGAGTGGCTAACGTATTTGTTAACTACATGTTCATGTGGAATACATTATCGTATTGACAGCGTGCCTGTTCGCATTAGCACGTATTGCTGCCATTTTCTGGACGCATCTGGGAACGCATCTTTGTCAATTAGTCATACGATTCTCAAATTACTATCCACCAAAATCTCCCTTGCTGTGAGTGTTTGGATTATTCCGACAGTGAGTTGTAGAAATGTCTAACTCAAGGTAATTCCAGGTGTTTAATGGTCTAAAAAGCAACAAGCTTAACAACAACCATAGGATGGTAAAAATTGAAATTTAAGTGTATAAACAAGGTAAGGAATTAGATTGAGCAGTATATAAGTATAAATTCGTTCTAAAGTCATGCAAGCTAGTGGAGTGAGCAACGGTAGAAAGTAAACAGTTCCAAGTAAAATAGGCACGGGCAGAATAAAAATACCTTCTGCAATTCAGGCGGGAATTGGGTACCACCAGCACATATTCATGGATCCGATAATTTGTCGTATCCATTCGCGTGAATAAATCCTGTAAGGGATGCATTCGAGTATGGAATATTCTGTAAAGTAGGTCAAGGTCTCGTCTGATTCGTCGATAACGAAAGTCAAACAGATTCCAAGGCTGGTTTCGGATGCTGAGAACTAGTTTTCTTGAGCGCTGATAAATTCGCCGTATAATTTCAACACCCTTCTTGAGCCACGGAGACCATGACTGCAAACCGTATTCCATGACTGGTCTCAAGTATGTATTCATGATCCATGGGAATATCTTGGGCGAAAATTTCCAAAATGCCCGTTAGGAAGGCACTGTTAATTTGAAGTGAGGTTTTTTAACTGGAGCATATCCAGACATCCAAATCTTATTCTTCACTGCAATTTTCAAGAACATGTGAACCTATATGGTCTGTGAACCCTACTCATTTTCCCCACATTCATGAGTCTGTATTTGTTGAAGTTAAACAACAGTTTGTTCTTCAACGACCAGCTGTGAAGCGTATCAAGATCTTTTTGTAATAGCAGACAATCTTCTGGGCTACGGATGCAACGTCATATCCTCATGTCGTCCGTTAATAACGAAATGTTACATCGAATAATTTCCTGTAATTCATGAACGCAAACCAGAAAGAGGATCGGACCAAGGACTGAACATTGGGGAAAACCGGTAGTTTCTACGATTGGTCAACACGTACATGGTTAGTGCGATTTGTTAGGTAGACATTTAGCCAATTCATCAACTTTCCTGTGATACCATGATTGAACATGTTGGTCGTACCAACCATACCCAACAGTGGCATAAAAGCCAAACTTAATTACCATTCTTTCACTGTTTCAAGCGCATGCGGATCCTGATCCTATTGTCCCTTCCTGATGAGTGCAAACAGCACGAATCCGGTCGTTGTGTGTGTGTGTGATGGAGATGCATGCAAACGAGCTTTTATATTCATGGTCATGGGTTCAAACACGGTTCACATGAGTGGGGGCTCGTGTGATTGAACAGGTTGGTCGTACCAACCTTACCCAACAGTGGTATAGAAGCGCAACTTGTTTACCATTCTTCCACTGTTTCAAGCGCATGCGGATCCTGATCCTACTGTCCGTACCTGATGAGTGCAAACAGCACGAAACCGGTCGTGGTGTGTGTAATGGAGATGCATGCAAATGAGCATTTTTATTCATGGTCTTGGGTTCAAACCCAGTCTACATGAGTGGGGGCTCATGTGATTGAATAAGATGGTGGTACGATCCTTACCCAACAGTGGCATAAAAGCGCAACTTGTTTACCATTCTTCCACTGTTTCAAGCGCATGCGGATCCTGATCCTACTATCCCTACTTGATGAGTGCAAACCGCACGAAACCGGTCGTGGTGTGTGTGTGTGTGTGATGGAGATGCAAGCAAATGAGCATTTTTATTCATGGTCATGGGTTCAAACCCAGCCTACATAAGTGGGGGCTCATGTGATTGAACAGGTTGGTCCTACCAACGTTACTCACCAGTGGCATACGAGCGCAACTTGTTTACATATAAAACCTTTTTTCGATATCATAAGTAATTTTGGTTCCGCTCTAACGTGTGATACATTGGTGAACATTTATATAAATGATTTATTGTTTAACTGCCTTCAGATGCAAATCCAATCAAACTCGTTTTTTTCCGAACAAAGATGCCAACACGTTGTGATTCACTGTGCTCAGTAGAACCAGAAAATGGTTTTCACTTAAAAGACGAGCGTGGGCCATTCATTGTGATCTTGCTACTCCCGCAGCTTGGTTTTAATTTCGGCAGGACAAACAAAAGTACCAGCAACGCATGGTTGAAAGGATGGAATATAATCCAACAATACTGTACAAAATTGTGAATTAAAGGACAAAAGTGAACTCAGGTGTTTTTGCCGATCATGACAGAACAAGGAATGACTACTACAGTTCAAGAGACAACGGATGTTTTTGCGAGGTTTTACTACCAAGTGTTCTGCCCCAAACAGCAACTATTGCATCAAGGTTTATCAAACTCATTAGAACCTCTAACTGAACCAATAATTGACCAGGTCGTTGTGGAACGGCATCTACGGCGACTAAATACGAAGAAATTCCCGAGTAGGGATAACATATTCCTAAACGCATCAGTTTTTGAAGAAGCAAATGATGATTGACTGTGTCAAAAGCTTTCGAAATGTCTAGGTATCCAAGTCTGTTACATAGACATTTCGAAAGCTTTTGACACAGTCAATCATCATTTGCTTCTTCAAAAACTGATGCGTTTAGGAATATGTGATCCACTCCTCTCATGGTTGTGCGACTATCTTTCAGATCGCGACGCCCAAGTTAAATTTAACGGAACGCTATCCCAAACGTTCAAAACCACCAGTGGAGTCCCACAGGGATCTGTGCTAGGCCCGCTCCTCTTTCTGCTGTACATAAATGATCTACCCCCCTCATATCGTCCTGTTCGCGGATGACATGAAAATTTGGACGCCAATAAGTTCTGCAGAGGATTGTGAGAAACTGCAAATGGATTTGGACAGCGTGTCGAATTGGGCGGTCATGAATGACATGTCATTTAACATACAGAAATGTAAGATGCTCCATCTTGGCAAGAATGTTCCTTGGACATATCGATTAGGAACGGAAAACCTAGCATGGAGCTCATTGGAGAAAGATCTTGGAGTGTGGATTAGCGGGAACCTGAAGAGCACAGCGCACTGCCAGAACATATATCGACGGGTAAACAGATTGTTGGGTATCTTTCGAAGAATATTTGGAAGATTCTCTCTGGTAACCTTACCAAGGATAATGAATATCTACCTTCGCCCTACGATGGAGTATGCGGTAGAGGTCTGGGCTCCTTGGCTGCGAAAAGATATTGCTCTCTTCGATAAAATCTATCATAGAGCAACAAAGTTAGTGATTGGTCTTCGCAATGTGCCGTACACCGAAAGATTGCAACGTCTGGGTCTATGCGACTTTACTCAAAGGAGGATACGACGCGATATTATCCTCACATATAGAATTGTGTCTACTGAAGGACATCCACTTAAACACTTGCTCGATGTGTGTGATAGGAAAGTGACACGCAGACATACCTTATCCCTTTACGTTCCAAGTTCCCGTATTGATTGTCGGCGCCATTTTTTCGCCGTACGTGCTATATTTCTTTGGAATTCCCTACCCCAACATGTGGTGGACTCTCCTTGCCTGGCGGTGTTTAAAGCTAAATTGGACTTACGTATGCAAAAGAATAACATTCGTGAGCCTTACATTTGATATTCACTATTGATTTTATACTATTGTAATTTTCATGTTTTATTCATACCGTAATCCTGTGGTGTTGTAAAGTATTAACTTTTTTAACCATAAATCCTTGAATCCTTGAATCCTTGAACATTACCCCAGCTATTCTCCGTGCATGTTATATACAGCTTTCATACACTCTAGCGAAGGTTTTCATTGGGAGTCTTCGCGACGGTTGCGTACCGTCGGCATGGAAAGCTGATTACATCAATTTACAAGAGTGAATTTCGTTCCGACGTGGCAAATTACAGGCCTGTTATGCTCCTCCCCTGCATCTCGAAAAATATGAAGCGCATCCTAAATGAGTGTATCGTCGGTCACCGTGAAATTAAAGGACTTTTATCAACAGCGCAACATGGGTTTCGCCGAATCAGATCTTGTCTGTCAAATTTACTCGTCACTCTGTACGATTGGACAACGTCTCTTGAGGTAGGATACTTTGTTTGTGCCTGCTATATTGATGTATCAAAGGCATTCGATAAGGTCAACCACAGCCTGCTTCTGTAAAATCTAGAGCCATATGTGATAACAGGAAATTTATTATCGTGGATAATGGATTATCTGACCGATCGGCATGTGCGTGTCCGCATTGACGGCGTTCTATCAAAAAGCATCAATGTCACCAGCGGCGTCCCTCAAGGTTCAGTGCTCGGGCCTATCCTTTTCTTGTTAAACACAAATGCTATTGCGCAAGTAGTACGATGCAACATGGTAATTTTGCTCATCAGATAAAAATATGGAAGTAAATCCGATCGATTGAAGATTGTTTGATGATGTCAGAAGGTTTGAATGCCTTGTATCACTGGTCTCAACTAAATCAGATGCATTTCAACATACGTAAATATAAAATGTTACAACTTGGCCGGCAATTCGAGAATATATCTAATCTTGGTCAGGAAAACTTGACTTGGACCAGCACTGGGAAGGGTTTCGGTATCTGGATTACTAATAACCTGAAACCGAATAGTAATTGCCAGAAAGTCTTCAACAGAGCAAGCGGTATTCTGGGAATGCTGAAGAGAATATTTGAGCGGTTCTCCTAAAAACTCCCCCGCATTATAAATACTTAAATCCATCCAACGATAGAATATATGATCCCATTTTGGGCACCGTGGTTGCTGGGTAAAATTTACCACTGGGTGACGAAGCTAGTTGATATGCTGCAGCACATCCCACACCAAGAGTGAATGACATTCTGCGATTGACAGATTTTACACAAAGGAGAGTAAGGTGCGACATGATCCTAAAATATAAAATACATCTGGTTGAAAATCACCCTCTCCGGGATTCGATAGAAGTCGGTTCCGTCAGGAATATACAGAGTCACTCAAGTTTTCTCGTTATACCGCTATCAAGACTCGATTGTAAACGTCATTTCTTCTCGGTGCGTATTTGCTTTCTGTGGAATTCACTATCACAGGATATTGTGAACGCTCCTACAATCCTTGATTTCAAATCGAATCTGAATGTTATTATCAAAGAGCACTCCACGATCGGCCCTGAATATTGACCTCATATGAACTCACACAGACCAAACACCTTAATAAAATTTTGATTGCATCCTCTGTATTTTTTATAGCTGTCATCCAATGGTACATGCAAAGCTATTGCTTTTTTCACCCTAAAATCTTGATTCTTGATTCTTTTTGACATCAACGGTCAAAATGGTATAATTGTATGGAGTAAGATCAATTCGATTCAATTCAATTCAATTTAATGGTCTAAAAAGCACATAGTGTTCTTACAAAGTACAATGAAGTTCAAATTTTTAAAAGTGGCAGCTCACTAAACCTGATGGCTGAAAACAGACAGAAAAGGGTAGTTGTTTGTAAGGGATCAGGATGTGATCACCAAACTATATTAAAAATTAACGGACATTCTACACCTATTAGCGAAATAAGATTGACCATTCACTAACAACGAGCCCTAATTACTAATAGACAATCCCTGTTCAGTGGATTTAAATTTTTCATCACAATGATATTATTAACTCGTTCAGCTGCAGTAACAGTTTCGCAGTCATATACTTAGATGAACTCATTATTGCTCGTGATTGATCACCAAAGAGTGGGTGGTACAAAAAGAAGTCAAATGTGAAATAGCTTTAGAGAAAGGACACAAAGGCATAGAATTTCTAGCTTCGAATCTTAGTAAGGACGCTCCAATTTTTTCAATAGTGGCTCCAAATCTTTAGGCTTTATTTACTACTTATGCAGCGAATCTATCACCGCTCAACGAAACTAGTTCTCAGCATCCGAAACAAACCATATAAAGAAAGGATAGCTCAACTAAATCTGTTCGATTTTCCCTATCGACAAATCAGAGGAGACCTTATCTTACTTTACAAAACATTCCATACCCCGAACCATCCCTTACAGGATTTATTCACGCGAAGGGATACGAGGAATTATCGGACCCATGAATATGTGCTGGTCGTACCCCATTCCCGCCTGAACTGTAGAAGGTATTTTTACTATGTCCGTGTCTGTTTTACTTGGAACAGTTTACCTTCAACCGTTGCTCACGCCACTAGCTTGCATGACTTTAAAACGAAATTAGACGAATTTTTATTGCATTATTCGTTTCCAGAACACTTATATACTGTTTAATCTATGTTCTTATACCGTTTATACACTTAAATTTCAATTTTGCCATCCTATGGTTGTTGTTAAGCTTGCTGCTTTTTAGACCATTAAAAACCTTGAATTACCTTGAATTACTGGTTCACTATTTCGAGGCAACCGGGACTTGATACTCGATATAGAAAAAACATTACGAAATCAGTTTTGAAGTATGTTATGAAAACATGCAAATTTTGTGTAGTATTGTATATTTGTATCGCAGCTACATGATTGTAGTTCATAGTTCTTCCCCGAGCGTGTATAGTTGATAACGGACGATTCGTCATCATATTTGATGATATCATCAGCGCAATTTATTCGAATCCAGATGGCGATGAGGATCATTCGAATATATGAACTGCGTGCGACTTCATCTACTGTGATTGGCTACGATTCTTGCGCGTCTTCGTTGTTTGTGTTGTTCTCATAGGTCCGTATATACCATCCAATTGAACATGTTCATTGATTGACTGCGACGTTGAATACCACACTTCGAGAAAATCTCCAATTCGACGAGTTCTGCCCTTGGTGAATGACATGAATTCCGTTGTAATGGAACTGAAATAATCACTAATGTGTATAGTTTTATTATCCCTCCTGTATAGTTGTCGTTAATCTAGATGTTTTTTGAGAAAATGAAATACCTCGAGATACGTTGGTTAATCATTGACCTTGTTCAGTTTACCTCGAGTTTGCACGAATGGTTATTTTCCGTGTTCATCTCGTAGCATTAGTAACATCGCTAATCTGCCTGCCAGGACGATTTTATGGAGAATCGGGAAGGTCAACAGGTAAGCAACAATTATTTCGTTTCAATACTCGATTAGCTGCCGACCTTTCACCATAATAAATCTACAGATTGCATATCCAGTCAGAGTTGGCTATCAATATTTACTTAATGATTGGTGCATAAACCCGTTATTGCAACTGCGTCGAAGTGTGATGGGTAAATTCCATATACTATGCATCTTCATCGCATTCGGAACATTAAAATATTTTATCATTTCATCTACTTATTAGTAACAACGTGCTTGTGATTTTCAGACTCAGACTAGCACCTTTGACATTATAAGGTAATTCATCAAAGATCTACAAATAAATAAGTTTTCAATGATTATACAGTCTAATAATGGAGTTAAAATTTCTCTCACATTATTTTCACAACTGCGAGATTTTTGATCTATCTATTGTATTACGTGCCGTGCGGTCGCATTACTTCGAACTCATGGAGTTTCCCGAACTCTTAGAGTCCCTTCGAAGTCAGATATGGATACACCACTCTCGTGTCGGTATTCGATAATACGAGCGAAACGGATTTCTCGTGATTTTCCCATTTTGGATCTATGTGTGCAACGCGTCATCCGAAAGATCTTATTCTTCGCCATCGACTGGTTATATTTTCAACATCGTGCGATCAACTACCGAATCGTATCGCCAGCTTCAATTCTGATTTTTCTGGTAATCCTGATAACCGCTTTTTTTGTCGCGCTCACGATATTCATCATCAATCGCCCGACAGAACCATTGCTTGTGCACACACCACTGAACAATGCTGCTCAGAACCCTGACCGGATGACCCCGAAAATAAAACAAATCGCATCTGGCTGCATGTGTCCGTTTTGCCAAAAGTCGGTCATTTCTAAGGCGAGGTCTGTCACATGTCACGCTTGTTATGTAAGATGAATACGGTGAACTACATAGGACACCCTATTACAACAGCGCCGCCTGAGGTGGCTTGGCCATGGCTACAGAATAGAAAATGGTCGTATTCCGAAGGATCTACTCTAAGGTGAGTTGCAATTAGGAAGTCGACCATTAAGCAGACCGCAATTGCGGTACAAAGACGTTTGCACAAGAGATATGAAAGCTCTTGACATTGACCACGCGAGTTAGGGAGAACTTGCTATTGACCGGTCACATTGGAGGCATTGTGTAAAGCGTCGTCTGCAAGCTGTGGAGGAGCAGATACAGCTCTCGGCTGCTGAACGCAGACCACGCCACCGGCGTGCAACTGACGCCCTACAACCGAGTTCTGACAATCACTGCAAGCGCTGCGGGAGAGATTGTTCCTCCCGAATCGGACTGTTTAGTTATTCAAAAAGCTGTAGAACATGAACATTTATGCGACTGTGATGTACATCCATGGTTGACATCAACTGAAGGAGGCCAACAACAACATATATATGAATGCTCAGTGTTTAACTAACAAATTAGATGGACTATGCGAGTTTTGTGACAGATTTTCATCCGATTTGGTTGACGTTGCAAAGACTTGGTTACAGCCCTACATGACTGAGACACTATTCTCGAATACTCAGCAGCACGATTTAACCAAATGGTCGGAACTGTGCACTTGGATGAATTTAAAAACAATCAATCCGGTTTCAATGACTCGCTTGACTCGTGCTCCCAAAGCGCCGCACCAAGATAAACCAAGATTGCTCAAGGTAGTGTTGTAAAGTGAAAAAGAACTAGAAGTTGTACTTTCATCTGAATTCGTGTTACGAGACGGTGAAGTAAACACACCACGTATCTTTGTTGATATACCCTGGTCAGAACGGGCAAAATCGGCAGTAAATAGGAACACTGGGAAAGTAAACGACCTCGACAGTCGTAGTCTTATAATCATGAACGTACCTGAAGCTGCTGATAGTCCAGATACAGAGTGTAACTTCAACCACTATATACAACAATGGAAATTTATAAGTGACGCTATCCAAACGAATAAGACGACTGTTATCAATACCTTTAGGATCCCGACATCACCGAACTAAGAAGGTAAAGCTCCGCGACCTATAAAACGGACTCTGCTGACAGATAGTATGGCTGATGCCGTTCTTAAAAATTGGAAGCAATTTCGATACAAATTGCCATGAGAGATTAAAATTATTCCTAGACGCCTCAAAAACACTGATAACAAGGATGACACCAAAAATCTAAATACTGAACAGAGTGAAAAATCCAAACCTGGTGAAAAAACGGAATTCGGCCGGCTCAACCGGAAAACTTACCTGGAACTCCCTACCTTGTAATGTTGCACATTGTTTAATAAATTGGCTGAACTAACCGAGCTGTGCAAACGATACTCACCAGACCTCGTCGCTGTGACTGAAACCTGGTTTCAATCTTGTATGAATGAAAGCGAACTGTCGATCCCAAACATGATACTATTACGGAACAATCGTCCACAAAAAGGTAATGGTGTGGTTTTATGCTTTCACGAACGTCTTCAGTGCATGAAGATTCACGATCCCAACCTCGAATCAGAAGATACCCTAAGGTGTAGCCTTACACAGGAGTCACAGGACGACTGCATCATTGGTATAATATATCGCTCTCCTTCTTCGACGGATGCTCAAAACGACAGGGTATTAGAGGCTCTACAATATGCCGGAGAGATGCGAAGCTCCCAATTACAGGTCATGGGGTCTTCAACCTTCCTCATCTTTTAAACAGATCAGATCATCCTCTACACACACCTGATCATAAATTCCGTGAGCTGATCGACATGATTCCACTGTATAACCATGTGTCCGACTTTACTCACAGAAGAGGATCAGAGTTACCGTCCGTTTTGGATTTAATCCTTACTTTCGAGACAACAGCAGTTGAAGGCGTTGACTACATTGCCCCTATCGATCGAAGTGATCCTCTTGTGTTAGGTTTTAAATATGTATGCAGCGCTAGACGAGTATGTGAGTCCGCAAAACTATTTAGAAGGATCGACTACGTGAGTTTACGTACTTGGGTTAGTAAATTGGCGAGTGCTTGATTATCACAACATTGTACCGCACTCACAGAAAGACTTCAGTCAAACATACATCAAAATTCGCGATTTGTTAATGAACGAAGGGTAAGCGACTTTCGCTTTAAGCGTCGCAGTCGCACGAAAAAATGGATCGGGCAAAGGAACTTTGCTTGGTTTCAACACAAATACCAAGACTGATGCGTCATTGCAACAATTTTGCTGAAATCGCAACAAAGTAAGCACTCTCATCAAAGAAGACAAGCAAAATTACCATCGCTTTCTATCTTTGAAAATGGAAGGAAATCCTAAATTGCTTTATCGGATTGTCAATGCTCGATCGAGCGTGAAACCAGGGGTGTTTCCTGTTCTTACTGACGATGGATTAACAGTCTCAGCAAAGGAAACAGCTGATGCTCTCGCTCAATTTTATGCTACAGTATTCAGTCCGTTAGCGATTCGATCAACAGAAGAATTATTGCCATCAACAGTGACGCAACAGCTGACTGAGATCGAGATAAATCCAGTGATTATACAACGACATTTGTGTCGAATGAACCCTAGGAAATCCCTGGAGCGGATGGAATCACTCCGACTATACTAAAATCCTGCGAACAGCAGCTGTGTGAACCTTTGTGTGAATTGTTTAAACATTCTCTAATTGAAGGAGTGGTGCCAACAGAGTGGAAGACAGGGGTAATTTCACCTATCTACAAAGGCGGTAGACGTTCAGATCCGGCAAACTACCGTCCTGTCACCCTACTTCCTGTGATATCCAAAGTTCTAGAGCGTATAGTGACGGAAAATATAGTTCATCACGTGGAATCACAAAATATGCTATCTGCAGCGCAGCATGGTTTTCGTAAATCTCGCTCATGCTTGACAAACCTGTTGACGGTTTTAAATGACTGGACCCAAGCGGTTGACGAAGGAGCTAGCATCCACGCTTGTTATCTGGACATGTCTAAAGCTTTTGACCGAGTTGATCACTTTCGACTAATACAAAAGCTGAAGCAGATGGGTATCAGCGGACAGCTACTCATATGGCTTGAAAGTTACCTCAGTGGGCGCAAGGCGATCGTTCGAATCAACGGGGTACAATCACAGGCTATTGATGCCTCTAGTGGCGTACCGCAAGGTTCAGTCCTCGGGCCAGTACTTTTCTTGGCTTACATCAACGACCTACCAGAGACGCTCGCATGCAAGGTGATTCTTTTTGCTGATGACATTAAACTTTGGACGCGGATGAAAACAAATGCGGACTGTGTACGGGTGCAACGTGATCTAGATGCTCTGCATGAATGGTCGGTACGGAATAATTTGCCATTAAATTTCCAAAAATGCAAAATGTTGCAAATTGGTAAAGCATTCCAGTACCAATATCACTTTGGGCAGACGATTTTGAGCTGGACTGAATCGGAAAGGGAGTCTGGGTATGCGGCAGCCTGAAGAACAGCCTGCATTGTGAGGTTATCTACAAGCGTGCTTCCAAGCTTCTAGGTATGCTGCGACGGATTTTCAGAACCTTCTCGCCTGGAACGTTGCCCACCATCATGAAAGCCTATATAATTCCAACCATGGAGCATGCATCACAAGCTTGGACTCCGTGGTTAAAAAAGGATATAGTATTGCTTGACAAAATATACCATCCCGCCTCCAAACTCGTAAGAGGTTTCCGGAAACTAACGTACGAGGAACGATTGCAAAAACTGAGGCTCCCCACTCCCCTTCAAAGAAGCCTTGGAAGCGATGTGATACTAACATACAAAATATTAAATACACCACATCATCCCTTAAAACATTTATTCGAATACCGTGAGTCACGACATACACGCAGCCAAACAGCGACACTGCAAATTCCCCACTCCCGTATCAGCTGTCGCCGATATTTGTATTGTGTAAGTGTCTGTTTCCTTTGGAATTCCCTCCCCGAAACTCTTGTCATCTTTCCCAGCATCGAAATGTTTATTCGAAATTTGGATACTTATTTGTTGCATAACGATCTGACGACACTTGCGTATTGACTCATGGTAACTATACAACTTGACTATACTTGACATTACATGTTTATTTTATACCTATTTCCTGAACGAATATTTACTATGATATGGTAATTGTGAAGCTAGGTGCTTTTGGTGACCATAAATTCTTGAATCTTGAATCTTGATGCCTGACACCTGTAAAGAGGTTGTCGTATTTACTAATCTCCGCTGTTTTACTTCGAAAATTAGACCGAAGTCGATACCAATTATTGGGCAAATATTCTCCGCGATGAGAAACACCCAGAGAAATCTGCGTCTCAGTTTTAGGTTAATGATTAGCAGACGTTGGCCGTAAGTGTTAATAGGAGTGCTGTTCGCCGCCTCAAAAGTGTAGGACGACGCTTTAGAGGTGCTGGATGCTGGAGGTTTGACGCTAATTTCATCGCCAATATCGAATAGGAAACGCAGGCCACTCGATTTGTCTGTAACATAGAATAGGCGACTCGGGTTTGGTGGGCCGGCTACAGTCGTCGCCGTTACTGGCTGGATTGAAAGTTTGACGTTTTTTGAGAGAAATTGCATGGGGAAGTGCACTTCGAGGCTTCATCTCCATATCGTCTGTGATACCAACACATGCGCGGATGACTCGAAGATCTGGAGTTAGATCTTGAGCGAGGTTGGTTGCGAGATTTCGATAAAGTGAATTTATTACGATCGTCAATTGGGCCGCTTGTTCATTCGACTCTGTATAAGAACAATGAAGGGTGCTGTGTCCAAAAACTTCCGTAATTTGGTCGGTCTTTTTAGCTTCAATCATCTTATCCGCTGCTTGCGCTAGTTCGTCTAGTGGCACGTAGGTATACTAACCCGCTAGAACGTGGCGTGTGCCAGATGGGAGATTCTTTAACCACAACTGTTTAAAAAATACTTTCGTCCATTTTCTACCGCCAAGTAGCTCTTTTATATGGCGAAGTAATTGAGAGGGTTTTCTATCGCCAAGCTGTATCTGCGAGAATAGGGTGTCGAGCTTTGGTTGCTCTGAGATACAAACTCGTTCTATCAGTGCGGATTTCAACTTTTCGTATGGATCATCCTCGCGCATGTCATGAATTAAGTCACTGACGTCTTCGGCTACCTTGAGTGGGAGTAGGCGCACCACGTGAGAAAACATAATAGCCTGATCAGTGATGTTATATATACGAAAACTGGCTTCGATTTGACCAAACCATAAACGTGGATTAGATGCACCAAAAACTGGTAATGAGCACGAAATATACTGTGATTGTAGGATTGTAGGATCTTAGCTTAAAGAGGAATCGCTCATGGTGGTGTGTTAAGTGAGTATTTTTAAAAATAAGACAAAGATGAACAAAATTCGAAGTTATCGTAAAAGCAGAAAAACGCAATACGTCAGGGCTCGCCAATTATGTAGTGGACCAGAGAAAAATAAGTCTATACTATACACAATACGGCATAATTGGAAAGAGCTTACTAGAAGACCAAGAGATCAAATGTTCAAAGAAAGATCCGTGAAGTCCAACGAAAGCGAGGTAATCCACACAGGAAAATCCAAAAGATGGAATCAACGGTACAGAAAGCGTTAAAATGTTGAAGAATCCGTTAATCACGGAGTAACGCACGCAGACTTCGCAACCAGAGAAGAAGACAAAGAACGATTTCGAAATTATATTCCCGCCGAAATGTATATTGTAGAAGCATCAATACGAATGAAGTATACATGGCCAAAAAACGAATAACTATACAAAGCCAAAAAGTGTATGGACAAAATTCGAAGTAAAAGTAGTTCGCTGCAAGCGATTTTCTGTCCCAAACCACTGAAAAAAAACACGGAAGCTCGATTTTCAATTTAGCCACAAACAGTCTCATGCAAACGAAGCTGAACTTGAAGAAGAAGAAATTAGAACAAAAGGTCTCAAGTACAAAGCAGTTGATGGGCGTGCATGCAGTATCCTCAGCTTAGTTAGGCATCCGAAAGCTCGTTCAATGATAAGCTCATCGAATCCTTGCAACACATCACAAGATGCAATACTACGCAATTGCTGATCATTGGCGATTTTAATCTCCCGCATCTGTTTTCAAGACGTGAGCACGCCCTGCATTCGTTTGAACATTAATTCAAGGAGGTTATAGAAATGCTTCACTGCACAATCACGTTAACCAGCCAACTCGCTGACTGGGTCTTGGCCAAACTTCAACCCTTAACCTTGTCTTAATGCCTGAGGCAACCGCAGTAGAGTATATACAATACCTGGCTCCACAGGGGAAGAGTAATCATGTTGTGCTTTTGTTTGATTTACGAAAACTCGATTTTTGTACCACACAAATGCAGCTACAACAACCAGTTTGTTATTCGGAGTAGAACTAAGAAATGGTTAGCTGTTAAGCGAGATTCTTGGGTAACTTCTGTGCTTCGGAGATAAAGTTATCAATGTCAAGGTGATTCCTGACGTCATCATCGTTGATGGACTCAGATGACTTAGATAGCCATTGTAACATAGGTATCGGACGATAGTTTCATGGAATTTATTTTCGCCGCCCTTGCAGATTGGACCAATTTGTTTCGCACAAAGCTCTGTTCGAAAATTATCTTGAACACGCATCGAACACAGTAGCCATAAGTGGTTTTTATCTTTCCTCACTTATGGCTATCGTGTTCGAATGCGTGTTCAAGATAATTTTATAAAAATAGACTGAATGAATTTCTTAATTTCATTTTTATAGAGCTATCCTGCTTTCAATCACATAGGTAATTGAACAAATAAAAGGTTTTCTTCATTCAATGCTAAGACGTGTTTGTTCTGGAAACTAAAACGGAACTATATACGTGAATCAAATTACACAGAGACACACGCGTACGACGTTCACACGTGTATTGACAGATCTCTGACGTTATAATGAGGTGCACCACACTAAGCTTCGATCAATAAACATTCATATAGATTGGAAACGTGACCGAGGAAATACAACATTTCATCATCACGCTATGCTAATCATGCAGTAGGTGTTTTTTTCAAACGGCATGTGATGTGACATCTTCTCGAGAACTGCGTTACAAAAAGTATAAATACCCTAGCAGTGAAACTGAATCATGTTTAGAAAGTCATACATTGTTTTCGGTTAGTTTGATAGTTCGTTGAACTAAGGCATAAATGCAATATTGTTATCACCACACGAGTTTTAATAAACACAAAATGTCTTTCAATTTCAGATCGACGCATTACTAATCAAAAATGGCGTAAGTAATACGACATTCATGCTCACGTACCTTGTATATTCAACATGTAATCATTTGTAATAGTGGACTTAACTGCATTCGCACAAGTATAATATAATATTATAAAATAAAATATAATAAAATATTATGCAATTATTTTATAAGATTTTGGAATTATTTTTGCGCAAGGCGCTACGTTTAGACAAAACGAATATAGCTCGACAAATACAAAGAGAGGTATTGATGTTTTAGCATTCTAATTAGTTCTAGTATATGGTGAATTTTATTCTGTAAAATTGACCGCATCAAAATGAATTACCAATGTTCATTTGGAAACTTATATACTTGAATAACGACTTCGTCAATCTACATTTAGCAGTAATATGACTGAAGCCGAAATCGAAGAAGTCTTTCGAACGCTGGACAAAGATGGGAATGGGCAATTGAGTCGAGTGGAAATTAAAGATTTTCTCAAGGAGAGTGGCTTCAAATGTACTTCAAAATGGGTGAACTTGTTCATCGCCATGGTTGATGAAAATGGAGATGGACAAATATCTTTGCAAGAGTTCAAAGATTTTGGAAAATCAATTGATGAATTAGCCAGTGATAAATAAGCTACAAATGGCCAGACTCGATATTATCAAGTTCTTTTCAAATTACTTTTCTGTTTCATTAATAATGTATTTGTAAAATTTAAAATAAAGTTTTCATTACTTTGTTGGTTTTTGATTTCTTATTTCCGAGTGCTGTATTCTAAAACGGTTTGAATCGGTTTCGTTAGTGTTCTTAAATGGTGCATTTCAACTTAATATTTGCTTCTAACAAATAAACTATATGCTTGTTCAAGATAGCGGCGTTATGTTTTGAAAATCAACCATTTTAACGAAACAAGGTTTGTGCAATAATAGCACAGTCACTTTGTTTCACGGATTGGAGTATTTACATTTACAACTCAAATATTGTTTGATGAACGTTCATCATATTTCAACATCTCGATCCTCAACTTCATTCTTATTAACATGGATTTCATGAAAAGTGGTTTTTATCTTTCCTTAACTTTTGATAACAATTTCCAAAATCTCAAATGGCGAATCCAGCTTTGTTTAATTGGAAGGATTTTTGAGTGTTCGCTAGTCTTTTTACTTCGATATGCACTACATGCGTAGCAAACGCCGGGAAAATCAACGTTGCAAATAAATGATACTACTTCCTGTGTTAAGGTTTTATCACAGCTGGGATGTATTTTACGCAAGCAGCCAACACATTTTACTACGTAAGATCTAGAACATATTCTTTGTCGCATATTTGACACACATCAAGTGCTGTCTTCTTTGCCTGGGGCATTGAGGTCATCCTTCGTGTCATTTACACTATCCAGTGAGTGATGAGGCAATACACTTGGCGATACAGTTGTTTATCGATCAATAGCTACCGGTGGAGTGAATGCGTTGAATTGGAGTGACGCGAACAGAGCGGTAAAAAGCGAAGGAGTTTGAATAACGTGATGCTGTTCAAGGAGTTTCGATCTAACAGAGTTGAAAATACTGTCAGTCGATTCGAAATGATGTGAACTTCTCAGCAGTATTCGAACAGGGTCGATATACTCGATGGCCAGGGATATTACACGCGTAGGTAAATTTGGTTAATACTTGAAAAATTGAATTTTCGAGGATTTATCTTGCGTGAATTTGAAACATGTATATTCCGAAGGAGCAAATTGAGACGAGTTCAAAGATATATGATCTGTCCAGCTCAGACAAATGAGTGAGGAAATAAATCCAAACGTTGTTGTTGTTGGCCTCCTTCGGTCGATGTCAAACATTGATGTACATCACAGTCGCATGAACTTTCATGTTCTACAGCTTTTTGAATGGCTAAATAGTCCGATTCGGGAGAAACAATCTCTCTCGCAGCGCTTGCAACATTAGTCAGAACTCGGTTGTATAGCGTCAGTTGCACACTGTCGGCGTGATCTACGTAGAGCAACCAAGAGCTGTATCTGTCCCTCACCAGATTGTAGACGACGCTTTACACAATGTCTCAAATGTGAGCGGTCAAGAGAAAGTTCATCCCAACTCACCAATTTAATGTCCAGTGTTTTCATATCACTTTTGCAAACGTCTTTGTACGTGTGGTCTCTCGAATGCTCGACTTGCTAATTTCAACTCACCATAGAGTAGCTCTTTCTGAATACAACCATTTTAAATTCTGTAGACATGACCAAGCCAGCGCAGACGGCGTTGTCGTAATAAGTTGACTAGGATCTGCAGACCAGCTTTGAAAGCACTTCAGCATTAGTCGACCTGTCCATCCACGATATGTTCAAGATACGACGGATGTTTCGTAGATTGAAAGCATTCAGCTTCAGTTCGCGTCTTGCGTGGGTGGTCCAGGTTTCACTGCCTTACGGTTAAGCATTTCGTACGCACGCGCTGTATACCATTATCTTTGTCTCTACAATCAGCTTGCGGTTCAATCGGGTCAAAATGACAACTGCTCTGCCAATCCGCTTATCAATCTCCGCTTGTTATTCGGAGTAGAACTAAGAAATGGTTAGCTGTTAAGCGAGATTCTTTATTAACCCATAAATAGTTTGGTACGGAAGAAAAATGGAAACGATTCTGTAAGATACAGAATCACGTCACGATTCTTGTAAAGAAAGATCGCATGCAATTCAAATGAAACTTGCTCAAAAGATAGAAAAGAATCCGAAGCTTCTCTACAAGATCGTAATTAAACGATCAAAGATCAAACCAGGTGTATTTTCTGTAATAAAACCTAATGGATCGACCCACACTAACCAACATACTGCCGATGCTTTAGCAACGTTTTACTCGTTTGTCTTCAATCCCAAGCGTTGTATACCATATCAAGTTTAATCAAGTTTGCCACGTTTCGTATTATTAAGTGAAATGACTATCAACGAATACATAGTTTGGCGGGAACTTTGTCAACTAAACAAAAAGAAGTCCCCTGGCGCAGACAAAATTACCCCCGCCATACTTCGCAGGTGTCGCGTCGCTTTGACTGCTCATCTTGCTCGCATATTCAATCTCAGCTTAAATGAAGGAAAACAGGGATGATAATCCCAATTTATAAACGCGGTAGCCGTTCAGACACAGCAAACTATAGACCGGTAACTTTACTTCCGGTGATCTTTAAATTATTGGAACGCATTATGACTGCGCGCATAAGAGAACATTATGAAAACCAAAATATTTTGACCGCAGCACAACACGGTTTTCGAAGAGATCGTTGCTGTTTATCAAACCTTCTTACAACGTTCGACGATTGGACCAAAGCACTAGACGAAGGTGAGGCTGTACATGCTTGCTACATCGATATTTCTAAAGCTTTCGATAGAGACAACCATTACATCTTAATTAAAAAACTCGAATCCTATGGAATATTGCGGGAATATTGCTGAATTGCATAAGGGACTATCTTACTGATAGACACGTCCAAGTTCGCGTTGGCCACACACTATCTAGAAAAATAGACGTCACGAGTGGCGTTCCGCAAGGCTCGGTGCTTGGACCTCTTCTATTCTTGGTGTATATGAACGATATAGTAGAGGGTATTGGATGCAACTTGATACTATTTGCGGATGATATTAAAATATGCAAACGTGTCAGGTCTGTTAATGACTGTATGGCTGACTGTACAGGAACTTTGCACCTTATTTCGTTGGTTTCCGTTAAATGAGTTACCATTTAACCCTGCGAAACGTACAATGCTGCAGCTTGGAAAATCTCTGCACCACACGTATCAGCTTGGCACGCAAGATGTCGTCTGGACCACCACAGAAAAAGATCTTGGTATATGGGTTTCGTTTAACCTTAAGCCTGGACATCATTGCCGGATGGTGTACAATATATCTTGCCGTATCTCGAGTCTTCTCAAAAGAATATTCCGGATTTTTACGCCCGAAACCTTACCCCGGGTAATTAACACGTATATACGTCCTGTTATGGAATATTCCATCCAAGCCTGGGTACCATGACTGAGGAAGAATATCATTGATTCAGTTATAAAATGCAGCTATTTAAGTTCCATTTATTTATGTGCCTACTCATGATTTTGAGACATTGTCAAAATGCCTAAATTTCGTAGCGAAATCGACTTATTTTGTAATGGAATTGAATTGAAATGCGAATCCCAACACAAATCGAATTGAGAAGTCACGGCACGGCAAACAGAATATAATGTGCTTAACGGGTGAGTTGATTATGTACAAAAATCGTATTTAACACATGAATATTGTTCACTGAGTTATCGAACAGAAAATCGGTGGAATGCGAGTGATAACGATAACGGAAAATCGATAAATCAATATGGCGTTATCGGCAATCGAAACTTGACATCCTGTTGGAGGAGAGGTCAGCCAACCAGCTCAGCTTGCATTGTGGTGGTTAGGATTTGCGGAACCACACCACAACCTTCCTCCCTCGAAATCGTTGCGTTGTTCCGATTCGCCAACCTCGCAGACCTTCTAAGAGCAGTTGACTCCTGAGGTTTCATACTTGGTTCTGGTTGATGCGTTGATTCCTGATTGATGTTTTCCTCTACTGACCTTTTGAATTGTACTTGACTTTTGTGGCGTTGGTGCACACTTGCATCCTTCAGGTCAGTGATCTCAATCATTGAATTTCCGATCTGTCGCGTGACGATGCCATGAGCAGGCCTCAAGTCTTTCCTCTGAAATAAGTCACATCACTCGAATCCATTCGGTGTAGGGAAGTTCGGAGTGTCCTGCATTTGAACAACTTGGCTGGGCTCTCTCTGGTCGTGCAATGGACGGCATTACGGTATTGCAGTCGAAAGTTATCAATGAATACGTCCAAGGCTTTCAAGCTCCCAGGATTGGCTGAGTGAATAGCACTCTTGATAGTTTTCACAAGATTCTCTGCAGCGCCATTGCAACATGGATGCCGCGGAGCAGTTCGTAGGTGTCGGCACCCGATGCTATCCAGCCATTCCTTCATTTCATTGGAACAGAATTGGGCAGCATTGTCAGTGATAAGTACTTGTGGGATTCCTTCACGGCTGAAACATTTCCTTAGAGCTTGCATTGTGAACGCCGTCGTTGCTGTGGTTGTCAGAAAGACTTCTGGCCACTTGGAATACGAGTCGATGATCACAAGTGCGAAGTACTTTCCCAAAAACGGTCCACAATAATCTGCATGGATTCGTTGCCAGGGAAGGTAACTGTCTGGCCATGGTGTCCAGTCCCTTGGGCGTGAATTGATTTTGTGCAAACAAGCCTCGCAGTTCATAGTTGTACTTCTGATGTCGGCATCAATTTCTGGCCACAAAACCTCTTGCCGTGCCAACGATTTCATTTTTTCAATGCCCATATGGCCCTTATGTAGATCGTCCAAGACAGGCTTCCTCAACGGTGGCGGGATGAGCAATCGGTCTCCCCGACAAATCACACCGTCCGGTTGTATCAGTAGCTCATCAGGGATCTGGTAAAGGCGCAGGTATTTCTTTCGCACATCTGGACGCCAACCGTTCCGTATGGCTGACATAACTGTTGAATAGTACTTCTTCGTGAACGTTCGTAGTTGCTCACGAGTATCCTCGTTCTGCTTGATTCAACAATCGGGATATAAAGATGATCGTGAACCCTTCCTGCTCCAACACAGCACCAGTTCCGACGTCCGATGCATCTGTGATCAGAGTGATGGGTTTTATAGGCGAAAACGCCATCAATACTGGTCGGTCCACGATAGCTTGAATCAAGGTGTGCAACACTGACTCCAGTTCATCATTCCATTCCCACTTTTCTGCATGCTGAGCAAGAAATAGCGGTTGTCCGGGCTGCGAAATTTGGAATAAATCGTGAGTAGTATTGAAGACAACCCATGATTGATCGCAGTTTGCATTGGTCACTTGTTGATTCCACATTAGCAAGTGCATCGTATCGAGTAGGATCTGGTCGGTATCCTTTGGAATCTATCAAGTAGCCAAGAAATTGTAGTTCATTGACTCGGAACACGCATTTTGACGGCTTGATTGCTACGTTTTTAGCTGCAAGTCGTTCCATCAGTGCCAATAGTCTTTGGTCGTGTTCCTCATGCGTTCTTCCGTAGGTAATAAGATCGTCATGGTAGGCTCGGACTCCTGGTAGGCCTTGGATCACCTTATCAAATACCGATTGGAATATGCCTGAGGACACATGCAATCCAAATGGGAGGAAATTGAATTGAAATAAACCCCATGGAGTATTGATTGTCGTCAGTGGTTTTGACTTCTCTTCGAGTGGTATTTGCAAATATGCATTCGCAAGGTCAATCTTTGAGTATATCTTACTACCGTGAATTGCCCTCATAAAGTCTTCCGGCTCTTCTGTTGTCGCGGCACAACGCTTCACTCTCGGGTTAAGTGTTAGTCTGTAGTTGCCGCATATTCTCGGTGTCTTTCCATCGCTTTTCACTGCTACAACAATAGGTGTTGCCCATGCTGACGAACCAACAGGAGAAATGATACCAGTGCTTTCCAACTTCTTCAGGGTATCGAAGACGCCGTCTCTCACACCATAAGGCAAAATTCTACGTTTCAGGAATATCGGATCACCTTTAACGTTATAATGAAACGTAAAATATGTACACAATTTGAATATACGATTCACGCCGCGCTCGTGTTCTGCTTTGGGGCAAGTATATCGTGTGTGACTGCCTAGGATTTGTATTCTGTTATTCGTTGCGAACTGTGTTCCGTTTTATTGCGTTCAATAACCAGAGACGTACTTTGTTAGTGGTGAAATCTCCGTTGGATCAACCGCTACAAATTGGTGAGCCTGAATTTGGATTACTTTTTCATGCATTCCCGTTTACGCATTTGGCTTTATCATTTTGCGCACTATTTTTTATCAACATGAAATCTGACAGTGAATCCACCGACGTCGCAGAGCAGAAAATAAGCCATTTTACATTACCCACGTTTGAAATGAGTGATCCTCGTTTATGGTTTGCACAAATTGAAGCGCTATTCGAATCATATCGCGTCACGACGCAACGAACACAGTACAATCGTGTTGTTGGCATGCTCGTGCCTTCAGTTGCCAAGGAAGTTGCTGATCTGATTTACACCCGTCCGTCCACCAATTCGTACGATGTCCTGAAATCAACTGTGATTTCCCGCATTGGCTCGACTGACGAACAGAACTTACGCAAGCTACTTTCTGGCGCCGAACTTGGTGACCGTTCCCCTTCCCAACATTTGCGGCACCTCAAGCAATTGCAGGGCGGTCAACAAATTAACGACAGTGTATTGCGACAAATATGGCTGCAGAGCCTCTCTCAAGAAATTCGTAAAGTGCTGGCCGTCATGGATGCTACCACGAGCCTAGACCGACTCGCCAATGTGGCAGATGAAGTTCATCACATTGCACACAATGTGTCCATCTCCAGTGTATCCCCAAACTCCACACCTAATTTTCCTAATTCCCTTGAGAAAGAACTTTCTGACCTGAAATCCCAGTTCAATGAATTCTCCTTGCACATCCAAAACCTTTCTCGTGCCCGGAGTACCTCTCGTGGGAGATCTTCTCAGCGGTTTAAAAGCAGATCCAACAGTCGCTCAAATAGACCTACTATTTGTTACTACCACCGTCGATTTGGCGCGAAGGCTATTCACTGCACGTCGCCATGTACTTTTACCACTGATACCGAAAACCAGGGAAACTTCGTCGCCAGGCAGTAGACACGGCGTCTCTGTCTGGCAATACCACTAGCCGTCTACTCCACGTCAGCGATGGTTCAACCAGTATGCGTTTCTGATCGACACTGGTGCGGAAGTCAGCGTTATCCCACCCACAAAATCAGACCGCAAGAACCAATCCCCCCTGACTCTCCGAGCGGCGAATGGTACCCGAATTTCCACTTACGGTAAGCGTTCCATTTCTGTAGATCTAGGTCTACGACGCAATTTTAAGTGGATTTTCATTGTGGCGGATGTAAAAGTGCCAATTTTGGGTGCAGACTTCCTTTCTAATTTTAATCTTCCTGTTGATTTGGCTAATCGTAAGCTCATTGACAATTTAACAAAGCTTAATACATTAGGAGTTTTCTGTAATTCACCCATACAAACAATTCGTGTGCTTATCCCAGACACATCCTCTACATACAGTTCCCTCGTGACAGAATTTTCTGATATTTTTAAACCTTCATCCTCTACTACTCCTGTCCAACACGATGTCAAACACCATATTTTGACCCGCGGTCCGCCCAATTTTAACAAACCTCGCAAATTGGCTCCCAAAAAGCTTGAATTTGCCAAATTGGAATCCGAGCACATGTTGGAGCTTGGTATCATTCGACCCTCTCATTCTCCCTGGGCTACCCCTCTGCACATGGTTGAAAAGAACAAAGCGGAAGCCTGGCGTCCATGTGGTGATTATCGTGCCCTAAATCGAGTGACTGTCCCTGATCGTTATCCTATCCCCCACATACACGATTTTGCCCTATCCCTTAACGGCAAATCCGTTTTCTCTAAGTTGGATCTAGTTTGAGCCTATCATCAGATACCCGTCGCTGAAGAAGACACCCCAAAGACCGCAATTACCACTCCATTCGGTTTGTTTGAATTTCTAAAATTGCCATTTGGCCTACGAAATGCTGCTCAAAGATTCCAGAGATTCATGGATCAGGTTTTTCAAGGTTTGTCTTTTGTTCATGTGTATATTGATGATGTTCTTATTGCCAGTTCCACTCCTACAGAACACGTTGAACACCTGCGTACAGTTTTTCAGCGTTTGTCACATTACGGCATTATTGTCAATCCTGACAAATGCTTGTTTGGAGTTGCTTCCTTGGAAATCCTCGGTCATTTTGTCGACAGCTCTGGTATCAAACCTGTACCACAAAAGTATCTGCCATCAGTGAGTATCCCTGTCCAACTTCCCTTCGCCAGTTGAGACGTTTTCTCGGTCTTGTGAACTATTATAGGCGGTTCATTCCACATTGTGCCGCTGTATCACAGCCAATGACAGATTTACTACGCGGAAAGGAGCGCGATTTTAAGATGAATGACAACGCCATCAAGTCGTTCGAATGTTTAAAATCAACCTTGAACGCAGCTACTTCACTGACGTACATGTCTACGTGTTCCAATGCGGAGTTATCACTCGCCACAGACGCCTCTCAAGAAGCAGTCGGTGCAGTCCTTCAACAAAAAGTCGACGGTATCACCAAACCACTTGCTTTCTTTTCCCGACGTCTCCAACCAGCTCAGACACGATATAGTACGTTTGGTCGTGAATTGTTGGCCATCTATTATGCAATACGTCATTTTCGCCATTTGCTAGAAGGTCGCAATTTCACTGTTTGGACCGATCACAAGCCCTTAACATTTGCCCTTGCTGCTGCTTCAGATAAATATTCACCTCGTGAGATCCGACATTTGGACTTTATTTCCCAATTCACAAGTGATATTAAATATTTGTCTGGACCGTCCAATACTGTTGCCGATGCATTTTCCCGTATGGAAATTTCTGCAGTCCGTCATTCCCTCTTGGATCTACAGCAGCTAGCCCTTGCTCAACAGAACGACCCGGAACTCCAACAGTACGACACATCATCATTTTCCCGTGTTCGACAAATTCCTGTGCCCAATTCAAACTTGCATATATTGTGTGATTTTTCTACTACCCAACCCCGTCCTTTGGTTCCCGCTTCATTCAGACGAATTGTTTTTGATCAAATCCACGGTCTATCTCATCCCGGTATCCGCGCTACTCGCAAACTTATCAGCGAGCGTTTTATCTGGCCGAGTATGCATAAAGACATTCAATCATGGACTAAATCTTGCATCCAGTGTCAACGCAGCAAAGTACAGCGTCATACCATCAGCGCCCCTGGATTATTTCCTCTACCGCGCGAACGTTTCCAACATGTCCACATCGATCTGGTAGGTCCCATGGCTATATCCAATGGTTTTACATACATTCTCACTTGTATTGATCGTTTCACCCGTTGGCCCATAGCTGTTCCTATTCCTGACATTAGTGCGGAAACGGTGGCGAAAACTTTCCTGCAAAGCTGGATTAGCAACTTTGGTGTTCCATCAACCATAACCACTGACCGTGGATCCCAATTTCATTCAACCCTGTTTCGTGAGTTAAATAACCTTCTTGGTACGAACCACATTCGAACTACAGCATATCATCCCTGTGCTAATGGTCTGGTGGAAAGATTTCATCGCCAGTTGAAGGCTGCGTTGATGTCTCATGGAAATACAGAGTATTGGGCAGAGCATTTGCCATTAATTCTTCTCGGTATCCGTACGTCTGTGAAAGAAGATCTTGGTTGTTCTGCGGCTGAGTTACTATATGGCATGACACTTCGTCTCCCAGGTGAGTTGATCGCATCACCTGACGTTCCAATTGACGTTAGCATTCCTCATTACGTCAATCGTTTACGAACATTCATGCGTCAATTACGCGTAACTCCTACCCGTTCCAATACCCGTCCTTTTTATCTTCCTGCCGATTTGCGAACATGTGATTTTGTTTTTGTTAGAACGGATCAGGTTCGTAGACCTCTTCAACCTCCCTACACTGGCCCTTTCAAAGTAATCAGCAGACATGCGAAGTATTTTGTCATCGACAAGAATGGTGAGCACGACACCGTCAGCATTGATCGTCTCAAAGTCGCTTATGTTGAGTCTGCTGTCTCTTCCGAACATGACGTTGTTTCCACCAAGATTGAAAGCACTGCTGCGACTGCAGTTATTCCATCTATACCCAGTTCCTCATATCCAAGTGAACATTCATCACAGTCCACACAGTCTACCCAACCATGTATATACTCACCCCCATCCGTCCTTGAACTCGTTCCGGTCGTACCGTCAGGTGGCCCGCAAATCTTGCAGACTATGCGGATTAACTTTTCGTTTCGAGCGTTTCACTCTCTTCTAACGCTCTAGGGAAGGAGTATTATGGGGTTTTCATCATGGTATATTTTATTACATTAATCCTACATATTTTGTCATTTGTTTTGTTATAATGAAACATGTAAAATATGTACACAATTTGAATATACGATTCACGCCGCGCTCGTGTTCTGCTTTGGGGCAAGTATATATCGTGTGTGACTGCCTAGGATTTGTATTCTGTTATTCGTTGCGAACTGTGTTCCGGTTTATTGGGTTCAATAACCAGAGACGTACTTTGTTAGTGGTGAAATCTCCGTTGGATCAACCACTACAGGAGTGTCTTCAAATCTTGGAACGGCAGTGATGCAGGAGCCTTTGGATAGGATAGGTTCTTAAGTAACGATTATAATTCACGTCCCCCGTAGGTCAAGAAAAATGTTGACTTATTCTCCGGCTTGACGTTCTCCCGAATGTTGCTCCAGAGCTCGAATCGTTCCACCCACTCTTCAATTTCTCCAGGATTAGAATAAAGATTTATTGGTTCAAGAGTCGGTTGATCCATCCTGGAATTGAATTGAAATGCGAATCCCAACACAAATCGAATTGAGAAGTCACGGCACGGCAAACAGAATTTAATGTGTTTAACGGGTGAGTTGATTATGTACCAAAATCGTATTCAAAGGATGAATATTGTTCACTGAGTTATCGAACAGAAAATCGGTGGAATGCGAGTGATAACGATAACAGGAAATCGATAAATCAATATGGCGTTATCGGCAATCGAAACTTGACATCCTGTTAGAGGAGAGGTCAGCCAACCAGCTCAGCTTGCATCGTGGTGGTTAGGATTTGCGGAACCACACCACAACCTTCCTCCCTCGAAATTGTTGCGTTGTTCCGATTCGCCAACCTCGCAGACCTTCTAAGAGCAGTTGACTCCTGAGGTTTCACACTTGGTTCTGGTTGATGCGTTGATTCCTGATTGATGTTTTCCTCTACTGACCTTTTGAATTGTACTTGACTTTTGTGGCGTTGGTGCACACTTGCATCCTTTAGGTCAGTGATCTCAATCATTGAATTTCCGATCTGTCGCGTGACGATGCCATGAGCAGGCCTCAAGTCGTTTCCTCTGAAATAAGTCACATCACTCGAATCCATTCGGTGTAGGGAAGTTCGGAGTGTCCTGCATTTGAACAACTTGGCTGGGCTCTCTCTGGTCGTGCAATGGACGGCATTACGGTATTGCAGTCGAAAGTTATCAATGAATACGTCCAAGGCTTTCAAGCTCCCAGGATTGGCTGAGTGAATAGCACTCTTGATAGTTTTCACAAGATTCTCTGCAGCGCCATTGCAACATGGATGCCGCGGAGCAGTTCGTAGGTGTCGGCACCCGATGCTATTCAGCCATTCCTTCATTTCATTGGAACAGAATTGGGCAGCATTGTCAGTGATAAGTACTTGTGGGATTCCTTCACGGCTGAAACATTTCCTTAGAGCTTGCATTGTGAACGCCGTCGTTGCTGTGGTTGTCAGGAAGACTTCTGGCCACTTGGAATACGAGTCGATGATCACAAGTGCGAAGTACTTTCCCAAAAACGGTCCACAATAATCTGCATGGATTCGTTGCCAGGGAAGGTAACTGTCTGGCCATGGTGTCCAGTCCCTTGGGCGTGAATTGATTTTGTGCAAACAAGCCTCGCAGTTCATAGTTGTACTTCTGATGTCGGCATCAATTTCTGGCCACAAAACCTCTTGCCGTGCCAACGATTTCATTTTTTCAATGCCCATATGGCCCTTATGTAGATCGTCCAAGACAGGCTTCCTCAACGGTGGCGGGATGAGCAATCGGTCTCCCCGACAAATCACACCGTCCGGTTGTATCAGTAGCTCATCAGGGATCTGGTAAAGGCGCAGGTATTTCTTCCGCACATCTGGACGCCAACCGTTCCGTATGGCTGACATAACTGTTGAATAGTACTTCTTCGTGAACGTTCGTAGTTGCTCACGGGAAACGGCACATGATTGGGAGGTGAGACAGCATGCTTCCGCTGGAGAACGTTTCGCGTGCCTGGACAGGAAGTCGGCCTGCGGAATATCTTTTCCTGCTCTATGGGCAATCTCATAATCGTATCCTGCAAGGTAGATACTCCATCTTTGTAACATCGAGGCCGTAGCTTTGGCAAGCGATTTCTTTGGAATAAATAAGAATTTTAGAGCTTGGTGGTCCGTGACAATCTGAAATCGTATTCCGAATAGATATTTGTGCAGTCGCTTGACCACCCGGAATATCGCCAGTGCCTTCTTTTGCGTTTGTGAGTATCCTCGTTCTGCTTGATTCAACAATCGGGATATACAGATGATCGGGAACCCTTCCTGCTCCAACACAGCACCAGTTCCGACGTCCGATGCATCTGTGATCAAAGTGATGGGTTTTATAGGCGAAAACGCCATCAATACTGGTCGGTCCACGATAGCTTGAATCAAGGTGCGCAACACTGACTCCAGTTCATCATTCCATTCCCACTTTTCTGCATGCTGAGCAAGAAATAGCGATTGTGTCCGGGCTGCGAAATTCGGAATAAATCGTGAGTAGTATTGAAGACAACCCATGATTGATCGCAGTTTGCATTGGTCACTTGTTGATTCCACATTAGCAAGTGCATCGTATCGAGTAGGATCTGGTCGGTATCCTTTGGAATCTATCAAGTAGCCAAGAAATTGTAGTTCATTGACTCGGAACACGCATTTTGACGGCTTGATTGCTACGTTTTTAGCTGCAAGTCGTTCCATCAGTGCCAATAGTCTTTGGTCGTGTTCCTCATGCGTTCTTCCGTAGGTAATAAGATCGTCATGATAGGCTCGGACTCCTGGTAGGCCTTGGATCACCTTATCAAATACCGATTGGAATATGCCTGAGGACACATGCAATCCAAATGGGAGGAAATTGAATTGAAATAAACCCCATGGAGTATTGATTGTCGTCAGTGGTTTTGACTTCTCTTCGAGTGGTATTTGCAAATATGCATTCGCAAGGTCAATCTTTGAGTATATCTTACTACCGTGAATTGCCCTCATAAAGTCTTCCGGCTCTTCTGTTGTCGCGGCACAACGCTTCACTCTCGGGTTAAGTGTTAGTCTGTAGTTGCCGCATATTCTCGGTGTCTTTCCATCGCTTTTCACTGCTACAACAATAGGTGTTGCCCATGCTGACGAACCAACAGGAGAAATGATACCAGTGCTTTCCAACTTCTTCAGGGTATCGAAGACGCCGTCTCTCACACCATAAGGCAAAATTCTACGTTTCAGGAATATCGGATCACCTTCAACTTCCAGTGTTGCTGGCTCTACCTTCATGCCACCAGTGTTCGTTGAACATTGGACGACCAATTTTTGTAGGGAGGACTGAATTTGTTCTCCTGAATTCCCAACAAGCACAACATTCAGCGTTACAGGATGCTTGTGGGCTCTGGATTCCTTTGGGTCAGGTTGCATTGTTTACTCCGACAGACCTTCTTTATATGTCCGCTCTTACCGCATCCATGGCACACTGCATTGCGGAATCAACAAGTTGACCGCAAGTGAAGATCACCACACGACATGCACTTATTTATCGGCTTTACGGTCTTGTCTCGGGCTTGGTTTTCACTTGTCTTGTTGGCCTGGTGCCGGTGTCTTGGCTGATTGGATCTGAGTGAACTTTTCTGAAAGAACACGGCACCTTGTTCGGTTGTCGCAGCAGTCACATCATCTCGCTGCTCGCAGATTTCACGGGCTTCGGCGTAGGTCAGGTCAGGTTTCATCAGCATTTTTCTTTGTAGGTCAACATTGTTAATACCAGCAATGAGACGATCCCTCAAATTATCTTCTAATAGATCGCCGAATTCACATTTAGCAGCCTGTTTCTGTAGAATAAGGATGAACTCACGGCAGCTTGTATTAGGATTTTGGACCAGTGTGTTGAATTTTGCCCGTTCAGTAGCTTTGAAATTCACCGGCATGATATGCCTAAGTAGGAGTTTTTTCAAATCTTGGAACGACAGTGATGCAGGAGCCTTTGGATAGGATAGGTTCTTAAGTAACGATTATAATTCACGTCCCCCGTAGGTCAAGAAAAATGTTGACTTATTCTCCGGCTTGACGTCCTTCCGAATGTTGCTCCAGAGCTCGAATCGTTCCACCCACTCTTCAATTTCTCCAGGATTAGAATAAAGATTTATTGGTTCAAGAGTCGGTTAATCCATCCTGCTCGCGACGCCAAATTGTAATGGAATCGAATTGAAATGCGAATCCCAACACAAATCGAATTGAGAAGTCACGGCACGGCAAACAGAATTTAATGTGTTTAACGGGTGAGTTGATTATGTACCAAAATCCTATTCAACAGATGAATATTGTTCACTGAGTTATCGAACAGAAAATCGGTGGAATGCGAGTGATAACGATAACAGGAAATCGATAAATCAATATGGCGTTATCGGCAATCGAAACTTGACATCCTGTTAGAGGAGAGGTCAGCCAACCAGCTCAGCTTGCATCGTGGTGGTTAGGATTTGCGGAACCACACCACAACCTTCCTCCCTCGAAATTGTTGCGTTGTTCCGATTCGCCAACCTCGCAGACCTTCTAAGAGCAGTTGACTCCTGAGGTTTCACACTTGGTTCTGGTTGATGCGTTGATTCCTGATTGATGTTTTCCTCTACTGACCTTTTGAATTGTACTTGACTTTTGTGGCGTTGGTGCACACTTGCATCCTTCAGGTCAGTGATCTCAATCATTGAATTTTCGATCTGTCGCGTGACGATGCCATGAGCAGGCCTCAAGTCCTTTCCTCTGAAATAAGTCACATCACTCGAATCCATTCGGTGTAGGGAAGTTCGGAGTGTCCTGCATTTGAACAACTTGGCTGGGCTCTCTCTGGTCGTGCAATGGACGGCATTACGGTATTGCAGTCGAAAGTTATCAATGAATACGTCCAAGGCTTTCAAGCTCCCAGGATTGGCTGAGTGAATAGCACTCTTGGTAGTTTTCACAAGATTCTCTGCAGCGCCATTGCAACATGGATGCCGCGGAGCAGTTCGTAGGTGTCGGCACCCGATGCTATTCAGCCATTCCTTCATTTCATTGGAACAGAATTGGGCAGCATTGTCAGTGATAAGTACTTGTGGGATTCCTTCACGGCTGAAACATTTCCTTAGAGCTTGCATTGTGAACGCCGTCGTTGCTGTGGTTGTCAGGAAGACTTCTGGCCACTTGGAATACGAGTCGATGATCACAAGTGCGAAGTACTTTCCCAAAAACGGTCCACAATAATCTGCATGGATTCGTTGCCAGGGAAGGTAACTGTCTGGCCATGGTGTCCAGTCCCTTGGGCGTGAATTGATTTTGTGCAAACAAGCCTCGCAGTTCATAGTTGTACTTCTGTCTCGGGTTAAGTGTTAGTCTGTAGTTGCCGCATATTCTCGGTGTCTTTCCATCGCTTTTCACTGCTACAACAATAGGTGTTGCCCATGCTGACGAACCAACAGGAGAAATGATACCAGTGCTTTCCAACTATTTCAGGGTATTGATGACGCCGTCTGTCACAACATAAGGCAAAATTCTACGTTTCAGTAATATCGGATCACCTTCAACTTTCAGTGTTGCTGGCTCTACCTTCATGCCACCAGTGTTCGTTGAACATTGGACGACCAATTTTCGTAGGGAGGACTGAATTTGTTCTCCTGAATCCTCAACGGGCACAACATTCAGCGTTACAGGATGCTTGAGTGCTCGCAGGGCTTTCAGACCGAGGATTGCTGGACTGCTTCTATATACCAAGAATCGGACTGGAATTGAAATCTCCTTGTCTTGTTTCACAAATAAAATGGTTTCACCTGTCAGTGGCAAATTGTGTCCGGTAACGCCACGAAGTTTAACGTTGGTCGGTTGCACACGCGCCTCTGGGGCCACCCGGTTCAAGATTTCGGCGGGAATGACTGATTCACTGCTACCGGTATCGACGATGAATTCAGCAGTTTCACTTGAATCGAACTGCAAGGATTTGTAGATGATTTGTTGTGCTGGACTCTTCAGTTGCAGAACATAAGTTGAACGGTCATCCTCCTGATTGACCACTGGATTCTGTTGAGTCAGGTTGCATTGTTTACTCCGACAGACCTTCTTTATATGTCCGCTCTTACCGCATCCATAGCACACTGCATTGCGGAATCAACAAGTTGACCGCAAGTGAAGATCACCACACGACATGCACTTATTTATCGGCTTTACGGTCTTGTCTCGGGCTTGGTTTTCACTTGTCTTGTTGGCCTGGTGCCGGTGTCTTGGCTGATTGGATCTGAGTGAACTTTTCTGAAAGAACACGGCACCTTGTTTCGTTGTCGCAGCAGTCACATCATCTCGCTGCTCGCAGATTTCACGGGCTTCGGCGTAGGTCAGGTCAGGTTTCATCAGCATTTTTCTTTGTAGGTCAACATTGTTAATACCAGCAAAGAGACGATCCCTTCTTACATCGTTCGAGGATTGGACCAAGGCACTAGACGGAGGTGAGGCTGTACATGCTTGCTACATCGATATTTCCAAAGCTTTCGATAGAGTCAACCATGACATCTTAATTAAAAAATTCGAATCCTATGGAATATTGCGGGAGTTTTGCTGAATCTGATAAGAGACTATGTTACTGATAGACACGTCCAAGTTCGCGTTGGCCACACACTATCTAGAAAAATAGACGTCACGAGTGGCGTTTCGCAAGGCTCGGTGCTTGGACCTCTTCTATTCTTGGTGTACATGATCGATATAGTATAGGATATTGGGTATAACTTGATACTGTTTGCGGATGATATTAGAAATTTGAAACTTGTCAGGTCTGTCAATTGTTGTATGGAGGAACGATATCGAACTACTTGACACGATTTATCATCGTGCAACACACATGGTGTCCCGTTACAGAAATTTGCCTTTCAAAGAGCGAATGCTAAAACTAAATCTACATGATTTTACCCAACAACGGATACGGAGTGACCTCCTGTTGGCATTCAAGTCTTGCATACTGAGAACCATCCCCTTAAACACTTCCTAGAGCCCAATGATTTTGCTCGAACATGAAAACATTTAAAGGCTTTAGGCTGTCCACATTCTCGATTAGATATTCGTCGAAATCTTTTCTCGGTAAGAATTTGTTTCACATGGAACTTTTTTGCCTGAAAAAATCACATCCTCGGAATCTATTGCGGGTTTCACTTCTAAACTGGATGAGTATATGACGAACCATGCGGTTAGTGACGTCCCTATTGATTTCTGAGAGATTTTGTAATTTAACCCATATACTGTCATCCTTATGGTTAGTTGTTAGCTTATTGCTTTTCTAAAGATAAAACTTTATGAGTTTTGCATGCAAAATGCGATAAATCGCTGACCTCTGATTTGGTATCGATTATTAATGGAGATAATTCTCCAGGTGTTGGTTTCGTTTACCAGGTTTGCAGGGACAAATCAACAGCGTCATCCTCGAGGCGAAAACCCCTGAGTATGAAATTAAGACGCGTCTTAATGGACTGGAATCCAGTTTTTAAAAACTGAATGAACTGTTATAAAACGTCATAAAAGCACCATCATTACCAGCCTTAGAATTTACAGCAAAAAACGAAAGAAAATCCATCATATTCGAACAGACCAACATTTTCCCAGTAGCCGTGCCGATGGTGACTAAACGGGTAAATGTTTGCCGGGATCAGTGACTCATCAACTTAACGGAAACGAGAAGGGGCCCAGCAAAACCAGTTGTAAAAAGACCGACTCAAATTATAAACGAAAATTCGCGGGTAAAAACATTTGTGTTATATGTACCAACGTGACCCAGTAATGGGAAACGCTGTTCGAAGCAAAGCAATAAAATGACTTAGTTGAATGGTATAAACTCTGTAGTCAGATGAGATTGGCCGCTGTTACTCCCTGATCAATAGTTCGGCTAAACCGCCACCTGAATTCTCCTCACAATGATGATCCTCGTTGATGTTGTGATCTGCGGAGGACGTGGAAAACGTGCTCTTAAATGCTTACCTTCTTAATGTGTTCCAGACTCTACATGCGTTTCCATTCAGATCTACCTAGGTGGGAGCGAAAGTCGTCGAAAAAATCTCGAGAAGAAAATAATCCGAGAAGTATTGTATTTCTAGGCATTCCGGAAAATTCTGCTGACGTACCTCCACGATCACAAACGGTGGAAATACCTAGCCGAAACAATCGGTATTAAAAAAGCTATACTTGTGGATGCTTTTAGGATACCGCGGTCTGCCAACTATGAAGGGCAAGGTCCTAGCACTTTAAAGCTAATCTTCTTGACAACCGAAATGACAGATAGTATTAAACGTGAATGGAAAGCTAATAGAAAATACCTACCCCAAACGTCAAGTTGAGCTTGCCCTGGATAATAACGGGAAGCAATCAAACGGATAGTACCAACCCATCAACGCCTAGTGATGCGGTTCAAACTGAATATCATGCGATAGTTTTAAAAAGTTGAGCATTCCGACTCTAACCGAAGCGGCCCATTGATAGCCTTTCATGATTTGAACACTACAAACTGTATAAGATGTTTATATACAAATGGCAAAGCCTTTCGAACAAATTAGCGGAGTTAACCGGGATATACTCGCACTACTCACCTGGTAAACTTCCCAAATGATTGTAACGGAGATATTCATTCCAAATATTAACTTGATAAGGAACGATTGAGAGAGAATTGATGGCGGTGTTGTTCTTTATTATCATAATCGCCTCCGTGTCGTCCAATAGACAACACAGAATTCACCCTCAAGGATACAATTTTTTGTTCTTTAACGCTGGTTTCTTGTTAAGTTTGCATGATTGGTGTGGTCTACCGGTTTCCTTCATCTGCGGAATCGTACAACGAATGGTTGATCCATGTGCTTCGCGCTTGACTCGCACTCAGCAAGCAACAATACTTATTATGGGCGATTTCAACCTGTCTACCGTTTATCTCATAGGCGATTATTCCACCACAAACCCTTGAATACCGATTTAGAGAGGTACTAAATTCAGTCCATTTATACAACCATGTTCACGAACGCACCCGGAGGAGAGGTTCTGACCGCTCCTCTGTCTTGGATTTGGTGTTAACATCGGAAGAATAATCTATCGAGGCGATCGAATTCCAGGCTCCGCTGGGTCTTAGCGACCATTCAGTGCTTGTGTTCGACTATGTCTGCAGTACTCAGCAATCGGTTGCTCCGAATGAGGTGGTTCGACGGGTAGATAAATTGGCCCTGAGTAAATCGCTCGTGCAGATTCCGCATTTTCAGACGGACATCATAAGCCCTGACTCGCAATGGAACGAACTTGTAGGTTTTCTGAAACAGAAGATAGACGAGAACTCACAGATCGTTCAGAAAAGATGCGTCCATGAACTTCGTTTTGTTGTCCGCAGCAGAACAAAAAAGGGGATAGCACTGAAGCGAGCAGCGTGGGTGCAGCACAATGCCACCAATACTTCTACCTCTCGGTAACATTTCCGTATGTT
>JACCGJ010025765.1:0-29286 GCA_013407085.1 Atriophallophorus winterbourni | reverse complement strand
ATGGTTGTGTGGCAGTTAAACATCCGGCACATGCTGTCGGATGATATTGCTCCCAGTCGCAAACCCGAATTCGCTCCAAAATACGTTTAATTTCAATCCACACTCACATCGAAACAGATTTTCTTCGGTCAATGTGTCTGGTTGTTTAAGTAACCATGAAGAGCCCCACGTTCTGCACTCGATTCAACCATTACGTTCTCGGTGTATAGCGGACTCTATTTAAAAGTGATGTGCTTTCTCAATAGAGGCTAGTCAAGCATATGCGTTTGTTCGGCCTCCTTACGTTTCACTCAACTTTTTCAATGTTCGTAATACCGGCTATACGTTTTTTTTAATTTTTGACCGCTCACCGTGCGTTTTTATGTTTTTCCCGTCACTTCCAGCCACTCGTACGCAAACGGCCACTTTCTACTGAGGATTTTATCCCTCGGAAACAATTTATCTATTGACATCTTTCATCCCACATTTCTATCACCTGACTGTTTTTCACATTCCTAATTATTTACCCCCATCGACTTGAGTTTATACAACCTATTTTTTCATATTTCTCAACACAATAAAGCATTTGAGTGATTGTTGTGTCTAGTTTTTCTTTCGAATGATGATATCATCATGGATCACATGTCTGGAACCAGCAAAGTGTCAAGCAGCATGAAGCAAGCGCGTCGAAAGCGGACAAGCGAAATGTTGAAATTCGCAAACAAGCAGCTTGTTTTTGTAGTTTCACTGCATGCTACGAAGTACTGGATTGGTGACGCCGCTCTACGCTGTTTGCAACCGGTATTCAGCTGCATGAGAGAACACGCTGCAGTCTCACTGTGAAAATTTGTCTAGTTCTGCGAAACCTGGCGCTGTCCCAAACCATCAGCGGTTGCATTTTGCCTGGCTCCGTTCGTATGATGTCATCCATCCATGCATCATATATCATTCTCTGTCAGCTGGTGGTACAACAATAATTTCTCAGGCGAATGTAGTAGTAGTAGTAGTTGAGTTGACGAAATGATAGCGACCATCCATTGATGAGGATTAAAAGCCGTTGCTCTCGCGACTTATTTTGATTGCTAGCGAATGCCCACTCCCGTGTCAATAAACTTGGCATGCATGTGGCACTCGCTCTGTGGTGTTGAGTGTTGTCAATGTGTTTGAAATCCAATATTCCAGAAGAGTTATCATTATGTTCTGAGCGAATGGTCGCTAAGTTAGCGAACATCAGTTTCCGTGGGCGGTAGAACAGCCACAACCTGCTTAGAGTATTCCAGACCATCAGTGACTAATCGCTGGCCAAGTAGGATTTCGTTGAGATTGCAGGTGGTTGGCAATCTTGGCGTAGTTGTCGCATTCTTGTTGATTATGGAGACAGTAAATAGTATACTTGCTTCCAAGTATCGCTTTGAATGGGGCCTAATTACAACGTCTCCAACCGTTGAGGGAGCCCTGTAATAAATTACGACGAAACTTTCGGTGTTACTATGTATGCTACTCTCTATCCGGGGACTCAATGCTGCAGCGGCATACAAGTATATCTTTGCTGATTTGGCTCAAGCAGATGAAGGCTTTGACTGTTAAACTAGCTGCGGTTGGTACGATCCGTCTCCCGGGTTGGGGTCCAAAAGATGAGAATTCACGGTGGCTTCTTACCCTTAGCGACATTGCCCAAATTCGTGTTCAGTGGTTGTATGGAAGTTATGCACTCTGTACTTGTTACCTGTGTAAGGCTGCCTATGATTGTGATACCTTTGTTTACCACTGTTTACAGGCTCACAGAACCTGATCTTAGTCTCCACCTGATGACGGCAAACAGCCAGAGACCGGTTGTGGTGTGTAAGTGAGGGGATGTGAGTACCACAATATATGATCATTTGTAGAGCGTTTTCTGAACGTAATTTCATGGTAACCAGCATTGGTGTTTTGTACCGTACTATTTCCTTCAGTGTTTGAGCGTCTCATGACGATGTAAGTAAGTTCGGGTCAAACGGGAAGTTTAACTACTTTGGATGCCTTACAATTTTATCCATCGTGCAATTATCGATAATCCATTGGGCGTCACTAATTTTTCACGAAACAGTAATCAATATTTAAAACCAAGTCCATTGTATTTCAGCGTGGCCTTGATTTAAAATTGGGTGAAATCATTAGAAGCGAGCGATGTTGGTGATGGAGACAGTTCCATTTTCTTGTTGCCGAAGCATCCACGTAGTTAGTTCCGCATTCGAATTACGTCAGAGTTGGGAATATGGTATGGCATGAAAGCACAAGCCTGATCCATGCAAAGTGCCGCACAGTCAAAGACTGCACGTGGGCTAAGATACTGCCAGGTTGCCCAGGTCTAGACAGATATGAGGCAGAAAAAAGAACAAAAAAATGGTAGTGAGACTCCGGCCTGTTTCATCATGTAGCTCACTACCTCTAGCTAATTAATTTAGCACGGTGTTAGCCATACAGCACGAAGTACTGCACGATTGCACATCCGTGCAGAGTTGGAAATACCAGATGGCGTGGGATATTTGTGTCCCCCGTGTATAGTTCATGTAAAGTAAGGTTGGGTGTAACCTGTATGCTTAACGAGCGAATCCACGGTTCCCCCTATTTCTGCAATAACTGATCAGATGCACACGTTATTGGACGATGCGTATAACAAATAAAGAAAACAACTGTAAATCGATTATTTTGTCCATACTTAGTATCTTCCTCTTGTGGACAATGTTTGTTATCAATGGAAGGAAAGCCATTCGAACCGTAGGAATGCGGCCATCTTGACGCTGTAGCGTAAACATTCTGATAAAAACAATATGGTCGAAACAATCTCAGCGTTTTCTTTCGGAATGATGGTTTTGTTGTTCAAACTTTTGATGATCGGTATTGATGAGAAGAAGAAAATATTTTCTCCAACTTGAGCTGAGGTAGCTGAATGTTCTTTGTCAACCACCCAGTACCATGCTTTATTTGGCGACCGAAAAGCTTATTGAGATCTAAAACTTTGTTTTTGTTGTCAAAAACAGGCCGATTAAGAAACGGATAACGCAATTTTCCCCGGAAGCTGCAAAATCTTTTTATATAATTCAGATCTGTTAAATCAGTCTCATTTTGTATGTGGTTGCTACGCTAGTGGCGTATTATTTGGATTGACCTGACATTTAAGAGATAATTGACCCGAAATTCTCTTTCGGTTTGCTAACGCTCAAGTGCCCTTCAGCAAGCATGCTGTTACACATTCTCGTTCTCTAACGTTTACCTGAAGCAATCGCTATTTTGCTTTTCGTCTCAACAGCACTAAGTCATGAGAAAAGAGTTTTTTCTACAGCGAGAAAGCTAAGAGCCTATTTCTAAATGTGATGAATGTAAATTGGATAAGGTCAACAGCGCTTATGTCAGTGATTGTATTGATAGCGTTAAAGATCTCGTTTTATTGTGTAGGCAATAGCATCTCATCAACTCCATATCGGCATGCATTTCCATCACACACACCATCTAATTACTTGTGTTACTTTAAGTACCAGAAAATCGCTCAGAAGCTAATATTCGTGCTGAATATTCTCCAGAAACCTTGATGTTAGAGAACAAAAAGCGCTGCTGTCTTCACTGGAGTTACGCGTCTTTCACTTAGGCAGCATTTGGTTTCCACTCAAAGAGTGAGGAGCATCAATATGTATATAAAGAACAAACATCTCATCTATCAGGTGCTGAATCGTTTGTAAGTCCATCATGGGTAACGTTGTAGATACTCAGCTCAATAATTTTGATTGCGTCTAAGAATGTTTTGTTCCGCGGGGTAGGATAAAACTCGTGTGAAGTAGCCCCTAACATGTGACGCGGTTGTGCCAGACGAAATCGTAGATATTTTTCTAATCAGGTAATTGGGCCCATAGAGATGTTGCTTATACCCCGGTTCGTTAGCCCAGTTGATTTCATTTCACCTACTTGACAATATGGTGAACTGCTTTGATATATTTTTCGAACCATTGTCAGTGAATGCCAGCGCCTTTCAAGTGAGATGGTCAGGAATCAAACCTCGCAGTGTTTGCAGTTTGGAAAATTGTACTTAACCCTAATTAACCAACATGGCGAGTTAGAAAGGGGGCATTGACTTCATTCGGGAAAATTACGGTAGTCTCTCAGCTAGATCACCGGATAAACTCATTACTTGTACCGCTTCATGCTAACGAATCCGGCGATAACCACTGGTCCTATTGGCCCCAATTGTCTGATTGAGGATGAGGAAGTGGGTGATGGTCAATGAATAAACTGATTTCCTCATATGTGAAATCGCGGTTGGGTTTGACTCTTCAAGTATGCCACTACGGCACTTGGGTTTATGTCTCATTTGCTTTTCAGGCCTCTGTAGTCCATAGGACATAGGCTTAGATCCGCTTTTATCAACACAACAATGAGTTCTTTCCATTTGAAACAGTTCTAGGCTGCCGCAGTTATCTTCCATTCTACGTCTTGGCATGGGTGCTTATTGTGGTGAATGAAAGTTTACATTTGCGTGTAACCGACAAAAAGAAGAATTTAGACTTTGAGCTGATAATTATTCGTCTCTTTGAATAGTTCTTCAGGAAAAATATGAAGTGTCTTTCGAACTTGTGAGACATTTGCTACATCGTTAGGATCGCCTGAATAGTGAATGCAGTTTGCCGGATACATGAGTAGAATCGTTTGAAACTGTGAAGCGTATTAAACGTGCTTTCACAGTAGGCAATCGCACGCATTTGAATGGGTGCTAGCCTATCGATTTATCGATTTTAAGCTTGACGCCGTTTAAACCTTAAAGTAGTTAAGCGAGACCAATTTAAAATTATTCAATCCTCAGACGAGAGTTTGATCCGCCGTTAGCGGGACTGTACGCTTGTATCTCTATTTGTATCAAGGCGAAATGGTAAGCGAATTTTTTGATAATGACGTAAATGTTAGCGCGAATGTCTCAGCATCCATGTTGGCCAAGCCGGTGTACAAATTGGTAACGCCTGCTGGGAGCTTTACACACTGGAACACGGAATTCAACCAGATGGACAAATGCCAAGCGACAAAACTATCGGAGGTGGCGACGATTCGTTCAACACCTTCTTCAGTGAAACTGGTGCCGGTAAACACGTACCACGTGCTGTCTTCGTTGATCTTGAGCCAACGGTGGTTGATGAAGTACGTACTGGAACGTACAGGCAATTGTTCCATCCGGAACAATTGATTACCGGCAAGGAGGATGCCGCGAATAATTATGCTCGCGGGCATTATACCATTGGGAAGGAGATCGTCGATCTTGTACTCGATAGAGTTCGTAAATTGGCTGATCAATGCACCGGGTTGCAGGGTTTCTTGATTTTCAACTCATTCGGCGGGGGTACCGGATCGGGATTCACTTCGCTATTGATGGAACGTCTGAGTGTAGACTATGGTAAAAAGTCCAAGTTGGAATTCGGTGTTTACCCAGCACCCCAGATCGCAACTGCCGTGGTTGAACCGTACAATGCGGTCCTTACTACGCATACAACGTTGGAGCATACCGATTGTGGTTTCATGGTAGACAATGAAGCAATCTATGATATTTGCAGGTAAGATTCTGATTCTAAAATAATCCCAATTTAGACGCAACTTGGATATTGAACGCCCGACCTATACGAATTTGAATCGCTTGTTTGGGCAGATTGTCAGCTCAATAACCGCTTCACTTCGTTTTGACGGCGCATTAAACGTCGATCTGACTGAGTTCCAAACGAATTTGGTTCCATATCCGCGTATCCATTTCCCATTAGTCACCTACGCACCCATTGTTTCGGCTGAGAAAGCATACCACGAACAGTTAAGCGTTGCTGAAATCACGAATGCGTGTTTCGAACCCGCCAACCAGATGGTGAAATGTGATCCACGCCACGGAAAGTACATGGCTTGCTGCATGCTCTATCGCGGTGATGTTGTTCCAAAGGACGTGAATGCTGCGATTGCAACGATTAAAACGAAACGCACCATCCAATTCGTGGATTGGTGCCCGACTGGTTTCAAGGTTGGCATCAATTACCAGCCGCCGACTGTGGTACCTGGTGGTGATCTTGCGAAGGTGCAACGCGCGGTTTGCATGTTGAGCAACACGACCGCGATTGCGGAGGCGTGGGCTCGTTTGGACCACAAGTTCGATTTGATGTACGCGAAGCGTGCTTTTGTCCACTGGTACGTTGGTGAGGGTATGGAAGAGGGTGAATTTTCCGAGGCCCGCGAAGATCTCGCAGCTTTGGAGAAGGATTACGAGGAAGTTGGTGTTGACAGTGTTGAAGGTGAAGGCGAGGGAGAAGGCGAAGAATATTAATGACGTTTGGTGTTGTTATAATTATAAAGTTTGTTGTTTATCACGGTTTCTTTCATGCTACGTTCCACCTTTTGGATTAACGAGATTCTTTAGCACTACATTTTCAATTATTATATAGTCTGCATCATCGGTCAGTAAATGTATGAACGCAGTCGATCTAGGTACACGTTCTCCACTACCATAGCTCAGGCTAACTTGATGCAATAGACAGCTCAGTATCTTACGCACACTATTAGGTTTAAAAACCAGGGGATATACCTTTTTATTTGATATGCGTAGATTTTTGTCTGTTCTTTCGTTAATCCTCGCCCGCACTGTAAACTAGTTCTTTTTTACCTGCGTAATCTCTTGTGTGATACTGACGTTAAGATGCCCGGCACTGTGCACACTGTTTACATCGGGGAACAGCAAGATATAAAGTTGGAGATCAATGCTTACATGTCAACCTACAATAGTCCATATTAAACCTTGGCTCTATGCAAAGCGTCGTTCTGTAGCTTCTGGTGAACTGATCGTAGTTCTGCTGTAAAATTTATGATTTCTCAATCGTTTCTTGAGAAACCGTCAAAGAAATCATGAATTATGGGGCATCCATCACAAGAGACTCACCCGATCTGGTTACAGTCAGACCTGGTTTCAGTCCTACATGACCGATTCTAAGCTCTCTTCTTGATAGAGGGAGCGATTCTCGTGTGAGCTTCATCCCTGAATTCTCTGAACGAAGGATCCACCAGGACAAAGAGTCTCGGTGGAGACAACCAGAACGGCTTACCATTGTCCACCAAACTGACAGGAGTCCAAATACGCCGTGAACTTCACCTCCGATTGCAACGACCATCTTGTGGCACTGTATTCCATAAGTTGACCACCCAAGTGGGCAACGTGAATTGCAGTGTCCTCTGCTTTTTTAACTTTGGCTATGGACACGAGTTCTTCTATCTTCTGCCAAAGGGAAGGTCGACCCGTAACATCCCAGAAGAATTTGGCGGTTACCGAAGAGGTCAAAGCGTTTTTGTCTCTGTTCCACTGGATACATGCCACTACTCCGTCGCGATCGCCTAATACTCCGCGGTGTAGTTGCAGTCTACTTTAACGAACGTTTAGCTCAGTGTAACGAAATCGATCGTCTTGACGTCAGCCTTCCTGAAACGATTTGGTGTTCAATAGGGCTAGTCAATGGAGATGAATTTACAAATATAATAGCATATAACTGGTAGAGTATATCAAATATGGGGCTCACAAATGACGTTTTAATGATGTTCGACAAGCCCAATTTCGTTTTAAGTATCGCCAGACAAGGAGAGTCAACCACATGATGAGGCCGAGAATTCCAAAGAAATATAGCACGTACGGCAGAAAATGGCGCCGACAATCAATACGGAACTTGGTATGTAAAGAGATAAAGTATGTTCACGTGTCACTTTCTCACATTTCAAGCAAGTGTCTTAGTGGATGTCCATCGGTAGACAGAATTCTATAGATCACAATAATATCGCACCGTATCCACTTTGGGTAAAGTTACGTGGACCCAGACGTCGCAATACTTTGGTGACGGAACATTGCTAAGACCTATCACTAACTTTGTTGCTTTGTGATAGATTTTTATCAAAGAGCAATATCTTTTCGCAGCCATGGAGCCCAGGCCTCTACTGCATACCCCATCGTTGTGCAAAGGTAGGCGTTCATTATCATTGGTGAAGTTACTAGCGAGAATCTTCCGAATATTGTTCCAATGATACCTAACAATCTGCTGACCTGCCGGTATATATTCTGGCAGTGAACCGTGTTTTTCAGGTTTCCACTAATCCATACTCCAAGGTCTTTTTTCAACAAGCTCCATGCCAAGATTTCAGTTCCCAATCAATATGTCCAAACAACATTCTCTCCAAGGTGGAGCATCATGCTTTTTCGTGTGTTGACTGCCACGTCATTCATAGCCGCCCGATCTGAGATGTTGTCCAAATCCATTTTCAGTTTCTCAGTCTTTCGCAGAACTGATTCGCGTCGACATTTTCATATCATCCGCGAACAGAACCATTTTGGATGATATGAGGTAGGGTAAATCGTTTATGTATAATATAAAGAAAAGCAGTCCTAGAAGGGATCCTTGTAGGACTACTATGGTGGTTTTGAAATTTTGGTATAGCACTCCGTTTACTCTAAGTGGTGCGTGGTGATCTGAATGGTAGTCGCACAACCATGAAAGGGGTAGACCATATATTTCTAAACGTATCCGTTTTTTGAAGAGCCAAATTGTGATTGACTCTGTCAAAAGCATTTGAAATTTCCAAATAACAAACGTGAATGCAAGAACTTCTATCCAACTCATGCATCCAGTCATCTAACGCTATCAGGAACTTCGTCAAACAAAAGCGATGATATCGCATTCCAGCATGGCGAAAACAAATTACGCGATTCAAAGTGTGCAACCATTCTTTCTGAGACTACGCGTTCCATGACCTTACCGGCAGCCGCCTTTGAAGATAGGTGTAATCACGCCGGACTTCCAATATTTTGGTACCACTCCCTTAAGCAACGAATAGTTAAACAGGCTGGAGAGCGGTTCACAAAGCTGACGGTGACAGAACCTGAGCACATCCGGTGTAATGCCATCCGCTCCTGGGGATTTTCATACATTCCGTTTGAGCAATTGACTTGAGACAATCGCTGGATTTATCAAAATTTCGCCCAATGTTTCGATTTCTGAGTCAACCGAATACTCACAACGTTCCACTAAAACTTTTGGCACGTACACTTTAGAGTAATAAATCGCGAGAGCGTTTGTGGTTTCCAACGCGGTCTCAGTTAGTTTTCACCATTCTGGACTGCGAAAATACCTGGTTTGACTTTTGCTTTCGCGTTAATGATTTTGCATAGTAACTTAGGGTTGCGTTCCATTTTTGACAGCAACATCAATTGGTGCGCTTCCTTATCCGCTCGAATAAATGAAGTCACTTTGTTGTGTGTCATAAGAAAATGTTGCGAAGGTGTAGAAGTATTGTTGGCTTTATGCAGAATCCACGCTGCTTGGCTTAACATTATCGACGTTCATGTTTGCTTATTTTAGGAACAATTTGCGAGTTCTCGTCTATCTTTTGATTCCGTAAAACTACAAGTTCGTTCCATTGCAAGTCAGTGTTTATGTTATCCGCCTGCAAATGCTGAATTTGCATGAGTACTTCACTCGGGACCAATTTATCTACCCGGCGAACCACCCCATTCACAGCAAGCTATTGATGAGTACTGCATGGCCGAACACAAGTACCAGATAGTCACTATGATCCAGCGGAGCCTCGAATCCGATCGCTTCGACAGATTATTTTTCCGATGTGCGAATCCCAGACGGACGGGCAGCCAGAATCTTTTTTCCGTGCGCATTCGTGAACATGGTTGTATGAAGGGACTGGATCTAGTACCTCTCTAAATCGTAATTCAAACGTTTGTGGAGATTAATCTTCCCTAAGATAAAGGGTAGGCATGTTAAAATCGCCCACGATAAGTATTGGTGCTTGTTGAGTGCAAGTCAAGCGCTGAATCACTTGGATCAACCTTTCGTTGTACGGTTCCGTAGATGAAAGGGACCGCTAGAATACACCAATCATGCGAAATTCACCAATTCACACACCGAATTGTATCCTCGAGCGTGAATTCTGTGTTGTCTATTGAACCGCACTGAAGGCGATTACAATAATGATGGACAACACCACCACCACATTTCTCCACCGGATGACGGCTAACAGCCGGAAATCGGTTGTAATGTGTACGATGAATATGAACATTACACTGCGGTGGTTATGATTACTCTTCCTTATCAGACTACTTGGGGCCAGCCTGCATGCACTTATCTCCGTTTTATTACGACGGTTTCATTAACGACATGATTCTAGGAAGTCATAGTCGACCATTTTTGGTGTCCATTTTTCGCTTGAGTATGTTGGGGAATACAGGTTACGCATATTTTCCGTAATTCCTAACCGCATCTACGATTGAATGGCATGCGTCATCAGTAAAAGGTGCACCGTCAAACATTATACCACCGCATTGCTTAACATTATAATAACAAAGCACATGAAAATAATGGAGATCACTCTCAAAATGATGGGGGAATTCTACCTTATTTTACGAGAATTGGTGGCGGCGTTGCTCTTTATTATCATCATCGCCTCCAGTGCCGTCCAATAGACAACACCGAATTCACCCTCGAGGATACAATTTGGTGTTCTTTAACGCTGATGGCTGGTGAAGTTTGTATGATTGGTGTGGTCTACCGGTCTCCTTCATCTACGGAATCGTACGACGAATGGTTTATCCAAGTGCTTCAGCGCTTGACTCATACGCAGCAAGCAACAATACTTATTATGGGCGATTTTAACCTGTCTACCCTTTAGCTCAGAGACGTTTACTCCCCACAAACGCTAGGATACCGATTTAGAGAGGTACGAGATTCAGTCTCTTTATACAACCATGTTCACGAATGCACTCGGAGAAGAGGTTCTGACCGTCCATCCGTCTTGGATTTGGTGTTAACATCGGAAGAACAATCTTTCGAAGCCATCGGATTCCATGCTACGCTGGGTCTTAGTGATCATTCAGTGCTTGCATTCGACTATATTTGCAGTACACATCAATCTATTTTTCACATTTTCATTCATACCGTCTTCCTGTGGTGTTGTAAAGTATTAACCTTTTTAACCATAAATCCTTGAATCCTTGAATCCTTTAGATTTAGTCTCGGTGAAATACGTTTTGTTAACCATGACCAAGTAGAAACCCTTAGGCGTCGGTTAAAATCTTATGCAAGACGCCTCCATTTAAATGCGTATACGATGACCGAGACTAGCATGCAATCGAAGTTAAGGGAGCGGACATAGCTTCAATGCTGCTCTCATCACTACAAAAGTTATACATTGGTGTGTATAAGATTCATTGTTTAGTGTGAAATCGATTGATCTCGGCTGTTCAGAAGTGTTGTTATCGTCCGTATTAGTAAGATTGGTATTGCAACTGGAATCTTGCCGGAAACAGCTTCAAGCACGGTTGCTGAATTTAACATCCACAGGCTAATTTGGACGTTAATTCCTGATTGCATATAAGTTGCGTTGTAAGTATTGGATATCTAATCTCAAAGGATCATGAAGCATTCGGATTCGTGCAAATATCAGTAGTATAACTAGAAAAAGAGGGGGAATACAATGCAGGCAAAAACGGAAGAAACTGAATCTATCAAGCACTGTAGGTTGGATTCTCATTTTCTTTTTAGATGACCACGTATCATCCTTCATGATTTTTAAATTGCTGAAATTTACAGTGTTCAGTTTGAGTGCGCAGAACAAATTCGATTTACTTAAAAATCGGCCTGCACAAATTTGTAAAGACCAGTGAGGAAATGGATTCGAGTGTTTGAATATGCTCCAGTTGAAATAATTCGCTTCAAAGGAGCATGACCTAAACAAAAGCATCATGCGTTTTGAAAATAATCAAACGAGATTTAACCCTTTCAGGACGGATGTAACCTTTTGGTTACATGAACTTCGCAAGTCATTTTAAGCTAATTCTAACTGAATTTTCCAATTTTTTTTGCACGGCGGCATACAGAATTTTGTCAACTGCAGGGTGGTTTTCTTCTTTGTTCGCAATCATCATTGACTTGTCCACAGTGAAAGAGAAAGTATGTGCTGGTACGGGTTTCGAACGTATCCTCACAATTCGCAGTTTTGTGAGCCGAATAAAAATCGTGTGAAAGTCTCAGTTATTATAAATTTTGTTCCAGTATAAACTTAGTCATGCCTACAAAGACATTATGTAAAAAAATTGGAATAAATCAGAAAATCTTCGAAATGCGTTGCGTTTAAATAGATGTAACCTTTATGTTACATCGGCAGAAGTCACCAAAATCGTACACTGCTGACTTATGCCGGATGTAACCAATTGGTTACATTTTGTTATTTCTCAATTATGTGAATATCACAAACGTTTTATATTATTTGTGGTTATTTCACCCCTGGGCAACTCGTTTCCGAAGAAAAAATATTTTATTTCGGGTTAGAAAATAATTCAGGCATGAAAGGGTTAAAAATCTTTGTGTCGTACTATTCCCCAATTCGGGGATACGTGCTGGAATATGCTGTGCAGACCTGGTGGTCATGACTTGGGAAGATTATCCATTAAATGCAGTGACTCATTAATTGGTCAATTAAGATAGTGCTCAACTTTAAAAAGAAGCAATATGCAAAAAGAATAGGTTATCTAAATACGGACGAATTAGAAGAGATCTTGTCCTTCTTATACATAACAGGCAAATTACATAATCATCTTCTACAAGCTTTTTCACGTGCCGAAAAACAATAAATTCTTGTGTGTTACTATGCGCTGGTGAATATATTTCATTTTGTTCGTCTTTTTTCTGTGCAACAATTTACATTCGAACATTACCCAGTCAAATGGGTTGCGCGAATATTGTGTTCAATCAAACAACTTCTTGTGAAATAAGTCTTTTCCAGAATCATTCTTCCATCATCTTCATTCTTTCATACTTCCATCGGATATCTTTATATCAGAAGAATGCATGGACATTTGCGAAGATGGTTTACCAAACCAGTCGTTGATGGCAACGGCTAACGGTGATTCTACGTGTTTCATGGGTATATACCATTTGCTGTTAAGCATCTATACAATATTCGCGTCGGACGAAGAACAGAACTCAGGTCGACATCGTGCAGACGCCGCTGATCAGCCATGTATCGCATCCCACCGAAAACGCTGTGAGAGATAGTGTAAGTCCCTGTGCGGAGTGTAAAGTCGAATTTGATGTGTACCTGAATGTTTTATATGGACCGGAGGTTGTCTACAACAAATAAAACGACTATTGGCTGCCAATCAACTTAAACGGAAATAGAAATTCGTTTTCAACTAAAATTTCTAAAGTTTTAGGATACAAACGGTGGAGCAGACAAGAAAATTCCGTGCAAAACAAATTTATTTCGAAATAAACCACGGCAAACAGAACAATTAAAATTCATCACCCTCTACCTCGCCATGAACTCCAACACTGTCAACACCAACTTCCTCGTAATCCTTCTCCAAAGCTGCGAGATCTTCGCGGGCCTCGGAAAATTCACCCTCTTCCATACCCTCACCAACGTACCAGTGGACAAAAGCACGCTTCGCGTACATCAAATCGAACTTGTGGTCCAAACGAGCCCACGCCTCCGCAATCGCGGTCGTGTTGCTCAACATGCAAACCGCGCGTTGCACCTTCGCAAGATCACCACCAGGTACCACAGTCGGCGGCTGGTAATTGATGCCAACCTTGAAACCAGTCGGGCACCAATCCACGAACTGGATGGTGCGTTTCGTCTTAATCGTTGCAATTGCAGCATTCACGTCCTTTGGAACAACATCACCGCGATAGAGCATGCAGCAAGCCATATACTTTCCGTGGCGTGGATCACATTTCACCATCTGGTTGGCAGGTTCAAAACATGCATTCGTGATTTCAGTAACGTTTAGTTGTTCATGGTACGCCTTCTCAGCAGAAATTACCGGCGCGTAGGTAGTCAGTGGAAAGTGGATACGAGGATATGGCACCAAATTCGTTTGGAACTCAGTCAAATCAACGTTCAACGCACCATCGAAACGGAGCGAGGCAGTTATCGAGCTCACAATCTGCCCGATCAGACGATTCAAATTGGTGTAGGTTGGGCGTTCAATATCCAAGTTGCGCCTAAATTTAGATTAACACAAAATGATACTCTCACCTGCAAATGTCATAAATCGCTTCGTTGTCCACCATGAACGCACAATCGGAATGCTCCAGAGTCGTGTGCGTGGTGAGAATCGAATTGTAGGGTTCAACCACGGCAGTGGATATTTGTGGAGCCGGATAAACCGCGAATTCCAATTTGGATTTTTTACCGTATTCAACACTCAAACGCTCCATCAACAACGAAGTGAATCCGGAACCAGTACCCCCACCGAACGAGTGGAAAATCAAGAAGCCTTGCAACCCAGTGCAGTGATCGGATAATTTACGAATGCGGTCAATCACAAGATCGACTATCTCCTTTCCAACGGTATAATGCCCACGAGCATAATTATTCGCGGCATCCTCCTTACCGGTGATCATTTGTTCCGGATGGAACAAATGTCTGTACGTTCCCGTACGTATCTCATCTACCACTGTCGGCTCAAGATCAATAAAGACAGCTCGTGGAACGTGTTTGCCGGCATCTGTTTCACTAAAAAAGGTGTTAAACGAATCGTCGCTATCCGCGATACTCTTGTCACTTGGCATCTGGCCATCAGGTTGAATTCCGTGTTCCAAACAGTAGAGCTCCCAGCAGGCGTTCCCCATTTGGACACCAGCTTGGCCAACGTGTACACTGATGCATTCACGCTAGAATAATTTCGATTAGAAAAAATTCAAGATGTTACCATTTTCACTGGTGTGAAATTATCAACAGCACCACTTCTCTTCAAGTATTTATCATGTTATTTATCACTTCTTATATATAGCAAATGTGCATGCAAGCAGCCACTTGATTGGTCCATTTTTTTATCAATTCAAAGTACCCAGTAAACTGATTGCAATTTAATAATGTCACATAATGTGTTTGGCCAATGGTTGTTTACATCAAACTGATCTTGACGATCATTTACGTGGCTGTCAGAAGAATTATTATTGAAAACACGTAAAATATCTCTGCATAATCCATTGACTTTCCCAATGGCGTTTAACGGCTAACGCAATCAGAGTTTACAGATCTCCATCTGTGATTCGTGCAAACGAAAATCTCAGTGGTTTCATCTTGCAGTTAGCGGAACCGCGTCGCGTTTCAGCAGAATATTGCGACTTACTCAACTATGCACTATCTTGTTCAATTATGACCAAAATATGTTATACACACAATAGCTAAAATACTCTGATTTTTTAGAGGAATTTCTTCAAGTAACATTGTTTTCGGTTTCAACAATTCCACTTTGCTCAATGTCTCTGATCTATCTTGTGTTTCATCATAATTGAGCGTCAACATTCCGTTATCCTTTACATGGTTTAGATATCGATAGCACGAAACAGATATGATTCCACTCACTGAACATTAAAAGAGGCTGTCAGCACCGTTATGCTTGAGCTCCTTTCCGGAGAACTCCGCCGTGAAGCTTTGAGTGCCCCCAAACAATCCACCCAACATGAATGCGGGCTATTGCTTCAGCGGTGCAATCCGCATTAATTAGGTGCTCAAGAGGGATGTGGAACTTATGCAGCGAATCTATCACCGCTCAACGAAACTAGTTCTCAGCATCCGAAACAAACCATATAAAGAAAGGATAGCTCAACTGATTCTGTTTGATTTTCCCTATCGACGAATCAGAGGAGACCTTATCTTACTTTACAAAACATTCCATACCCCGAACCATCCCTTACAGGATTTATTCACGCGAAGGGATACGAGGAATTATCGGACCCATGAATATGTGCTGGTCGTACCCCATCCCCGCCTGAACTGTAGAAGGTATTTTTACTCTGTCCGTGTCTGTTTTACTTGGAACAGTTTACCTTCAACCGTTGCTCACGCCACTAACTTGCATGACTTTAAAACGAAATTAGACGAATTTTTATTGCATTATTCGTTTCCAGAACACTTATATACTGTTTAATCTATGTTCTTATATTGTTTATAGACTTAAATTTCAATTTTTACCATCCTATGGTTGTTGTTAAGCTTGTTGCTTTTTAGACCATTAAAAACCTTGAATTACCTTAAATTACCTTGAAAACGGCCGTTTATACGCGCTGACGATTGTAAAGAAAAGCAATATTATCATTCAAAGCTAGTAGAAAAGATTGATAGATAGATCCATAGTCGCTCTATACGGTCGTAAACCACGCGATTGAGGTCAAGCCGGAAAATATTCCTATTGAGACAGCAGACGGATAGACGGATACTCACAGCTGCTATCTTTGAAAAATTTTATGCGTCTTTCGTCCGAAGGATATGTCATTGCCAACACCTTTGCCAGGATTAATAGAGGTCAAAAGCCTAGGTAATATCACTGAGAATCCTACGCTTGTGTCAAAGCATTTTCAAAGAACAAACACAAACGAATCTCCAGGGAAATTCGGAATAATACCGGCTATTCTGAGTTCATATGAGCTGAATGCAACAACATTTGATGTTTTTAAAGCAAAACTAGATGCTTATATCTAACAACACCCCATAATCGACCTTGTGTATTGAATCAATATGAATCCAGACAAACATGCAACAATGTGTTTTTGATTACATTTTATTTTTTGTAATAGTTGTCATTCAATGGTACATGTAAATCAATTGCTTTTTTCACCATAAAATCTTGATTCTTGATTCTTGAAGCTTTCTGACCCGCAATGTGATTTATTTGAATACGCAATAAATACGGGAATCGTACCAGCTGACTGGGTAACATGCGTTATTACACTAATCTATAAAGGTGGTATTCTTTTGGATCCAGCCACGTGAGGGAGGGTAAACGCTCTGGAGGCATTCGGAGCAGGCAAAATATTCGAAGTGGCTAAATTTGGAGACCTCGATGAACGAGCGGTACTTCAGTCAGGGATAACCAAAAAAAACTAAAAAACGGAAAACATTTATTAAAAAGTTTGCATGCAGTATGAGATCATTGGAAGCATTGTGAGTAGAGAGCAGAGAACGTGAGAGCACAGATCTGTCATTTTACCTGTATTTTCATAATTGCTTGTGGGCGGGATACTACCCGGTTGCCCAGGCCGATGCAGGAGGTTGGCTTAGCGGGTTCCAACCGGAGCATTTGGCTAAAAAGCCTGAGCAACAAGGCAGTGGGTTGAGAGTGAGTTTGTCTGTCCTCTATCCATCGACCTTTATAGTATGAGTAGCTCAGCTGGCATCAAATACACCACCCGGCATAGCTCAACGGGTCATGGAGGTTCACAAACCATCGCACCACGTTATGGTCCAGTCTCAGCGCGACTGCGCGACGTAATTAGTAGCCTCCATGATTTCATTTAACGGACAAATATCCCCGCCACACTTTTAGGATCATAACTGAAAGAGAGAGAGATGGTTAACGTATCAATTCACAACCTCATATCGGCCTACATTGAGTCCATCTACACAAAGCCCAGTCGTTATGCAATGTATCACATTTCCGTTACTTTTAGTTATTACATTTCGATTGATTGAAAACCAGAACATTTTGTTTCAGTTATCACAGTTTTAACAGTTTAAACTTCAGAAAATGTCCGGCACAATGTGTTAGTATGTTTCTTCATGACGACCTATACGAAACACCAAACGTGACGCTAGTTTTAATGTTATCGACCATCATCGAGCATATTATATATATATATATATATATATATTAAGATCTAAACGTAGAGTTTACGCTTGGCAACATCTGGCCAACTTGGCTCTTGTGGGATCTGCAAAAAATGTGCAAAACAAGAAATGAATTGCTATTTATAAGTGATATTAGGGACATGATGCTATTTAGAGCACTTTGTTGGACAGTACAGCACCGAATTGAAAGCGTGTTTAGTATCAAAACTTTTTGATCATACATTCACTGTTTGAGTTATCCGTGAACTTGATCTCGAGGGTTGTCTCATTGCAGTGGCAAGCCCAATTATCTTCCAAGTGAGAGATGTAGGTTTGAATCCACTGCATGCGAATTCGAGATGTGCTGAACTCCTATGACTGACACCCGAAATGTTCTGGCGGCTTAGTACGGGGATTTTGTCGAACCAAATCTTATTGCCCCATCTGGATCAGGGTAGAAAACCAGAAGCTGACAACGGGGCAATACGTGCAAGGAACGTGATATAAAAAGATTATATGTAACTGAATGCAAGATTGATCATGATTCTATCCAGCAATCTGATGGATTTGGTTCCGATTGTACGATCCAACTTGAAGTGCAAGCGTACATCTGCGTAAAATCGAGTAATCTTGTTGTATTTGGAGAAGGAAATAGAATATTCTCTCAACTCATCCGAAATCTTAGGTGAAAGCGTGAAGATGTGAACATCAATCTGAAGAGGAATTAATATTCTCTTATTCTGCGACTCATTTCACTTCGAAAGTTTTCTGGTTGACTAGGTAGTCTCCAATTCCCGTCAGAGCAATGCAGAATTGAACATCATGTCAATCAGCAGAATAAAGAAAATACGCTTCGGGTATTCCTTTACCGACATACTTCAATTTGAATAACGTATTATTTACTCAATTGAAAAAAAGCCTGTTGGGATATTGCATATTTTAATTGCGGACAGAACGTATTGGATCCAACTATCACTGTGCGTGCCATGTCGGTGCTACGTTTATTACTTGAAGCAAGTATTACTTGAATAGGCGCCATGCGTTCCTCAAACCATTTTCACTGAGATCCAACCCGGTGAGATGATTTAGATGAACGATTACCGAGCTTGTGAAGTTCTACGGAACGATACTGACTCTTGTATGATAAGATCGCATGCAGTTCCAATAGAACTTGCTTAAGAGAAGGGAAAAGAATCCTAAGCTTCTCTACAAGATAGTAAATGGGCGATCAGGAATCAAACCAGGTGTATTTTCTGTACAAAGCCCTAAGGGATTGACTCTCCCTGCTTAAGATACCGCCGATGCCTTAGCAACGTCTTACTCGCTTGTCTTCGATCCTGATCGATGTATCCCATATCAAGTTTTACCAAATTCGCCACATTTGGAATTATTAAGTGGTTGAGCTGGAACTTTGTCAACTTAAGAAGTCCCCTGGCGCAGAGAATATTATTCCCGTCATACTTCGCAGGTGTCGAATTGCTTTGACTGCTCCTCACACGTGCTTACTCAATCTCAGCCTACATGAAGGAAAATACCACCGTATTAGAAATCAGGAATGATAACTTCTATTTATAAAGGCGGTAGCCGTTCAGACACATTGCAAATTATAGACCGGTAACGTTACTTCCGGTGATCTCTAAATTAATGGAACGCATTGTGACTGCGCGCATAAGAGAACATTTTGAAAACCAAAATATTTTGTCTGCAGCACAACACGGTTTTCGAAGAAATCGTTGCTGTATATCTAACCTTCTTACAACCTTCGAGGATTGGACCAAGGCACTAGACGAAGGTGATGATGTACATGCTTGATACATCGACATTCCCAAAACTTTCGATATAGTCAACCATGACATTTTAATATAAAAGCTCGAAGCTTATGAAATAACGGGAACTCAATTCAATTCAATTCAATTCAATTCAATTCAATGGTCTAAAAAGCACATAACTTTACAAAAACCACAGAATAATTTGCGAATTACAAATAACATAGGTAGTAAAACGGGATTTGTTTGCCTACTGATCAGTTTAGGAATCACGTAAATATACATATGGCAGAAATTGTTTTAAACCGGTTGGATAGGGTAAATATGTATAGTTCACTTCGATGCATGGGTTCAAAGCTTTTATGATGCAGAATATATTGTTTCAATGTTTGGATTGGTCGACATAAGGAATTAGATAAGGGATTATCTTACTGATAGACACGTGCAAGTTCGCGTTGGCAGTATCTTCTCTAGAAAAATATATGTCACAATTGGAGTTCCGCAAGGATCGGTGCCTGGATTTCTTCTATTCTTGGTGTACATGAACGATATAGCAGAGGATATTGGATGTAACTTGATAATGTTTGCCGATGATATTAAAATATGGAGACGTGTCAGGTCTGTTAATGACTGTATGGCATTACAACGGGATCTAAGCACCTTATTTCGTTGGTCCCAGTCAAATGAGTTACAATTTAACCCTGCGAAATGTAAAAGGCTGTGGCTTGGAAAATCTCTGCTCCACACGTATCAGCTTGGAACGCAAGATCTCGTCTGGACCACTGCAAAAAAGATCTCGGTATCTGGGTGTCGTTTAACCGTAAGCCTGGACATCATTGCCGGATGGTGTACAACCAATCCTGCCGTATCTTGAGTCTTCTATAATAGATATTCAGGATTTTAACGCCAGAAACCTTACCCCGAGTAACTAATACGTATATACGTCCTGATATGGAATATTTCATCCAAGCCTGGGCACCATGGGTGAGGAAGGATATCGAACTACTTGACAGGATTTATCATCGTGCGACTAAGTTGGTCTCCCATTACAGAAATTTGCCTTTCAAAGAGCGAATGTTAAAACTAAATCTACATGATTTTACCAACGACGGATACGGAGTGACTTCTTGATGGCATTCAAAATCTTGCATACTGAGAACCATCCCCTTAAACACTTGCTAAAGCCAATAGCCTTACTCGAACACGAAAATATCCAAAGTCTTTAAGCATTCCACATTCTCGATTGGATATTCATCGAAATTTTTTCTCGCTAAGAATTTGTTTCACTTGGAACTGTTTGCCTGAAGAAATCATACGCTCGGAATCTGTTGCGGTTTTCGCTCCCAAACTGGATGAGTATATGACGAACCATGCATTATGTGACTGTCTTTACTGATTTTTGAGAGATTCTCTAATTTTTTCTCCATATACCTGTCATCCCATGGTTATTGTTAAGATTACTGCTTTCTCTACCATAAAACTTTCTGAGTTATGAGTTATGAGTATTTTCGTAAACGTTTACTGCCGGTGCATGTGTGCTTTGTTTGGAATTCCCTACTTGCCAATTTTGTGAACTCAGACAGTTTCTCTATATTCAAATTGAAACTTAACGACAATACGAGATCTATTAGCAAATACCGATTCAATATATATATATATATATATATATATATATATAATATATATATGTACCTATTTTTCGACACGGTGTTTATTGTAACGTTAATTGCTTGAACCTAGAATCTTGATATTCTTTTAGGCTCTTGTTCCGGTCGAAGTAGGTGACCTTGAGTGACCGGAAAGAAACACCACTTGAATTCCGCGTTCAAGTGGTCATCTTTCAGCACAATAGTCTAATACACCCTTACTTCATTATATTCGAACTCTGTAGCTCCACTTCAATTTATAATGGTCTTCACCTTGTAATCTCAAAACACGCATTTGTTGTGCAACTATTGCGTAGCCAGCAAATCCTCGTGCAGTTAGCATTAAGCCATTCAAATTAGAGTGTAATTTATCAATTTATCAATTTTCAAGAAACACCACCAGCAACCTTCCGCTAATAATAATGGCCACACTCGCCCATCTTAAACGCATATTGGAAAATGTTGATAAACCTTAGTAAAGTGTTGTTCCACTACCGGTTACTGACTGTTTGCCGTCGTCAGGTGGAGACAGTAAGATCAGGTTCAGTGAGCCTTGAAACAGTGGTAAAGAGGTAAACAAAGTTATACGAACCCTATATAACAGTGGCATAAAAGTATAACTTTGTTAATAAACCTTATTCCTAATCCTTTCCAGATGTACAGTGGGAACCGTCAGTGAATAAAAATCCATATTTGCGTGCATTTCCATCACACACACCCTACGACCGGTTTCGGGCTGTTTGCACTCATCCGACAGCATTCGGATTAATATCTGACCTAACCACTCTAGCGGCTTGATAAATAACAAAATTGAAACGTTATCGCCAGAGATATTTCCGTCGTACTTTTAGTTACATTAGTCTGGAAGCCATTCAATGGGATAGTATGAAGAAAAATGCATATTCGAATGTTAATACGGAGCCACACAGGTAATTCGAGGTTTTTAATGGTCTAAAAAGCAACAAGCTTAACAATAACCATAGAATGTTAAAAATTGAAATGTAAGTGTACAAAACAAATAAGCAATTAAATTGAGCAATACATAAGTGTTAGGGAAACGAATGATTCAATAAAAATTAGTCTAATTTCCCTTTAAAGTTATGCAAGCTAGTGGAGTGAGCAACGGTAGAAGGTAAACTGTTTCAAGTAAAACAGGCACGAACCGAATAAAAATACCTTCTACAGTTCATGCGGGAATGGGGTACGACCAGCACATATTCATGGGTCCGATAATTTCTCGTATCCCTTCGCGTGAATAAATCCTGTAATGGATGGTTCGGAGTATGGAATGTTTGTAAAGTAAGATAAGGTCTCCTCTGATTCGTCGATAGGGAAAGTCGAACAGATTCAGTTGAGCTATCCTTTCATTGTAAGGCTCGTTTCGGATGCTGAGAACTAGTTTTGTTGAGCGGTGATTGATTCGCTGAATAATTTCAAAATCCTTCTTGAGCCACGGAGACCATGACTGCACACCGCATTCCATGACTTGTCTCAAGTATGTATTCATGATCTTTGGGAATAACTTGGGCGAAAATTTTCCAAATACCCGTTTGAGTAGATTGAGGACACGTTTTGATTTTTTAAAGGCAGTGTTAGTTTGAAGTGATGTTTTTAAACTGGAGCATATCCAGACACCCAAATCTTTTTCTTCACTGCAATTTTCAAAGACATGCAAACCTATGTGATATGTGAGCTCTACTCGATTCCCTACATTCACGATCCGGCATTTCTTGAACTGAACCTTGGGGAACTCCGCTAGTTGCTGCGATTGGTTATGATTATGCACCGTCAACATGTACCTGGGTAGTGCGATTTGTTTGGTAGTTACTTAGCCAATTCAACAACTTTCCCGTGATACCAAGCAGTTTAAATCCACACTGTTTTCTAGAAAGCAACTGATTATTTTTGAAATGTTTCATTATATCGTCGACAATGAGGCGCTCAAATAATTCGGATATCACAGGTAACAGAGTAACGGGTGGGTAATTAGAGCGATTTTCACCCTTATAAATAGGCAATATTATTCCGCGTTTCCAATCTGTAGGAATCACTCCATTTACCAGTATTTGCTTGAACAGGTATGTGAGTGGTTTGTATAGCAAATTTGCACATTGCTTCAATATTAGCGGGGTTATTCCGTCGGCCCCAGGAGACTTTCTGAATTTTAGATTAAATAATGTTTGTAGGACGCGTTTCGACGTGACATTTATTTCGCTCATGCCAACGGTGGTTGAAATGGTTTGATGTTGGATGTAAATTGCATGTTCTCTCGGGCTGAATACAGGTGAATAAAACGTGGCTAAAGCATCAGCAGCTTCAAATGCAGTTGCTATTGGTCCAGCTGACGTGTTCACGGACGCAACTCTAGGTTTCACCTAAGTTTGGTCGTTAACCGTACGCTAAAGTATTTTTGAGTTGAGCTCCATCATGCGTGATATCTCTTGTTGGAAGAACAACTTGTCTTGGATGACAAATTTGTTTAGCTTGTTCCGCAGTAAACGAAATGTTTCCCAGGTCTCTGATGATGGGTTTTGCCGATGATGTCGCCAAGCAATGTTTCGTACCTTTAACCAAGTACGAGATCGACTTCTTAGATTAAATTAGAGGGTTTGTCTTGAGTTCCCGGGGACAAATTCGGTTAAATTCTTGAGATTAGATATTAGCCATATCCAAAACTCATGTACGTTGCTGGTTTCCGGTTAGCAGTCAATCGTGTTTTTCAGAGCATCACTCAAAGCCATAATGTTAATCCGTCAAACTGTTTTACGGGCATCATTTTTTTCTTACAGCTTCAAACATATAGTCAAACTGCATGACGACGTGATCACTTAGTCCCAGTGGACTTTCGTAAACAACCTTATCAATGTCGTGTTCATTGCTTGTCAGAACGAGATCCAAGAGTGAGGGTAAATCGTTTCCGCGGTATCGGGTATTACATGCAATGTGGTTATAAAGAGGAATAACGTGATCAACTCACTGAATGCGCTTTCGAGAGAGTGTTCTGGGTGAATGGTACGGCTCTATAGATTCGGTAAATTGAATTCACCCAAAAGTAAAAATCCACAAGTGAATCTGGAAGTAATCATGCGAATTTTGTCGAGTAGGGCCAGATTGTAAGTTTCCTGTGCAGACGGTGGGCGATATACTACTCCGAAAACACAGTCTTAACCGTAAGCTAATCGGACTGTGTACCAGAGTGTATCCCGCAACACGCTGTTTGGATCCGTAATCTCACGGCACAGAAGGTTTTGGATATAATACAAAGCTACTCCTCCTCTCGTTTCACGGTCATGGCGAATAAGTGGCATGTCGGGTAATTCTACTTGTTTCAAGATTCAAGATTCAAGATTTATGGTTAAAAAAGCAATTTGCTGTACAATACCATAGGATATACGTATAAAACATTATAAAAAAAATCGTTACTTGTATGATCATATCCATGTTCTTCATAGGTGGAGCAAAAATAATCCTCAATGGCAACACAGACTGAGGGAAAATAATCTTTGGATGGACGGTAGTTCCGTGCGTTAAAATTTTATAGACATCAATAGGTAGGGGCCAACGCAGTAGTTCTCAACATAAGGTTTCGTAACCTTTGTTTAAAGATGTGCTCGTTCGATGAGGTAACAATATCTATCGGCAAGCTATTCCACAAGAAGCATACACGAACAGCGAAGAAGTGACGACGACAATTCAATCGTGAGTGTGGGATTTGAAGGGTCAAAGGGTGGCTGCGTGTGGGGACAACGGAACGAAACTTGAAGAGGTGTTTGAGAGGGTGGGATTTCGCGTAGATGATTCGATATGTCAGAGTGAGGTCGTGTAGGATACGTCTGCGCTCGAGGGTGCACAGTCCAAGTCTGGTCAGTCGCTGCTCAAAGGGTAAATTATTCAATCCGGTAACCGTTTTGGTTGCCTTGTGATAAATTCGTTCGAGGAGCGAGATGTTTTTTTCCATCCATGGCGTCCAAGCTTGTACAGCGTAGTCAACGACAGGATGTATGTAAGTGTTTAGTAATTTCACGAGTGAGTGTGGTGGGAAACGTCCGAAAATGCGTTTCAGTAAACCTAGCAAGCTGCACGCACGCTTGTAGACGGCTTCGCACTGTAGGCTGTTCTTCAAAGTGCCAGACACCAAGATTCCGAGATCTTTTTGTGATGTACTCCATTCAAGCGGGTGACTGCCAAGTTTGTAGGTAAAGGGAAAGGGTTTTCCGACTTGCAACATTTTGCACTTGCGGAAATTGAATGGCAGTTTGTTTTGGATTGACCACTGGTGCAGCTTATTTAAATCTCCTTGCAGAACATGACAGTCCTCGATAGAGTTGACCTTCGTCCAGATTTTTACATCATCTGCGAATAAAACAAGCTTACATGCTAGTAAGTTCGGTAGATCGTTTATAAATATGAGGAACAGTATTGGACCGAGAACCGAACCCTGAGGGACTCCGCTCGTGGCTTCAATTGTTCGAGAAGTTTCACCATCTATTCTGACTTTTACTTTGCGTCCAGACAGGTAACTTGTGAACCATGTTAGTAGGTTTCCGATGACGCCAACATTCTGCAGTTTCTGAAGCAGTAAGGAGTGATTCACTCTGTCGAATGCTTTAGATATATCTAAGTAACCGGCATGGACGGAACCCCCTTGGTCTAGTGCTTGCGTCCAGTCATTTAGAGTCGTGAGCAAGTTAGACAGGCATGAATATGTTTTCCTAAATCCGTGTTGTGTGAAAGTTATTAGCTGATGGTTCTCGAGATGTTCAACAAGTCGTTCACACACCAGGCGTTCCAAAATTTTAGAAACCGCTGAAAGAAGCGTCACGGGGCGGTAATTCGCCGGATCAGAACGACTGCCCCCTTTGTAGATTGGTGTGATAACACCGGTTTTCCATTGAGTTGGTACGGTTCCCGTATTCAATGAGTGCCTGAATAGACCACTTAGTGGGCCACAAAGCTCCAGCTCGCATGACTTCAGAACAGCGGGTGTTATTCCATCCTCTCCTGGTGATTTGCGAACGTTCAGTCCGCGTAAATGTTTTCGCACAACCGTAGGATTTACCTCGATGTTGCTAAGGCATTCGACTTGTAGTGGGTGCGGCAAAGACGTCAGCGTTGACACGTTCTTTGGACAAAATACTTGCGCATAAAATGATATTAGGGCATCAGCTGTATCCTTGACATTATCAGTCAGTCCGTTCTCTGTCTGGATAGGAAATACACCTGGCTTAACCTTGGTCGCGGTGTTTACGATGGTGTACAGCAACTTAGGATGTCGTTCCATCTGGTCGATCAGCTTCCAATGGTGATATTGCTTGTCTTCTCGAATTAGGGACGTCACCTTGTTACGAAAACTACGGAAGTGTTCCCAAGATGCGTCTGTTCGTATTATTTTGTGTGCAGCCCATGTGGAATTTCGCATGGCTATCCACTTCCGAGTGCGGCTTCGAAGTTTGAAGCAAAATGTTCTTGATTTCCTTTTGGGAACACAGGTAGAATTTTCGTCAAGTTTTGTACCGATAAAACTTAACAGACTAGAGCAATGAGTATCTGCATTCGTAAGATCGAGATGTTTTTCCTCCATAATCGTAATGGCACCGCGAAGGCCGAAGTAATCGACTCTCCTGATGAACTTAACGTCGCCCGACGCCCTTCTGGCGTTGCACACGAATTCGAAGGACAACACAAGATGGTCACTTAGCCCCAAAGGACTATGATACTGCACTGACTCCACTGCTGTTGCTTCGGAGGTCAAAACCAGATCTAGAATTGACGATTCATTGAGGCCCCTTTGTCGAGTGAATGAATGGACATGGTTGTATAGGGGAGTGAAAGTGATAATCTCACGGAATTTGTACTCAAGGGATTGCTGAGTATGCACACTTTTGGTGTAGAGATGTGGGAGGTTAAAATCACCCATTATTAACAGTTGGCATCCTCTAAGATTTCCAGCGTTGCGCATCATTTGTAACAACGTTTCATTTTGGGCATCGGAAGAGTTGGGCGAGCGGTAGATCACACCAAGTGTACAGTTCTCTCCAGTTTCCAAGCGAAGGCTACACCACATGGTGTCCTCTAGCTCAAACCTTGTGTCAGGTACAGCTGTGCATTGAAGACGTTCGTTATAATACAAAGCAACTCCACCACCTGATCTTGAACGGTCTCGTCGAAGTAGGATCATGTTGGGAAGTGCCAGCTCGCAATCGTTCACCTGATCGTGAAACCATGTTTCGGTAACAGCAATGATGTCAGCAGAAAACTGAGCGTTAAAGTGAGACAATTCGGCGATTTTGTTCCGCAAGCACTGTGCATTTGTGTATAGACATTTAACAGTGGTTTTCGTGTGTAGCGAGCCTATGCGGATGGTGTTTGTATGTCCGACCCCCTGAGAGCCGGACCATGATGTACTCGGTCCGACTCGGTTTGAGCCGGACCCACTACGTTTTTTGATGTATTGGTTGCTTCCGTTTCGGTGGGAACGCTAACGTCTGCCGCCCCCAGCCGCGAGTGTGTCTCACTCATTGGTTTGGGTGGGCTAAGTCTAACATCCTTGGGTAGTGTTCGTTTCTTTTTTGTCCATTCCGACCTTACTATTTCAGCCATAGCGCTGGTCAAGAACGTAATCTTCAGAGGTTTCGGTCCATCCCCCTTGTATTTTTGCGAAAAAGGAACTCGAAAAGTGTCCACAACAACGGCATTAGAAATATCGAGAGAACACGCAATGTAGCGCCATTGTTTGACGTCGTGCTCTACCGTTTCCTGATTCGATGCTTTAGAAGTATTTTCTGGTACACCAAGTAGAACTATACTTCGCGATACCGTTTGTTCCCTGTCGTTCAAGCTGCCCTTCCTTTCCCACCATGGTACATCGGGATATATGCGGCAGTTGGAGTCGGAATCTGACTTGAGTAGGTATGCATTCAGCAATACGTTCTCGATATCAGCCTCGCATTTTAGTGTTACCTTGAGCAAGCGAGGTTGACCAATATGAGGTGAAGATGAATGGCGGGTTAGACGAGTCACCTTTTCTGCGTTTACATGTTCAATTTTCATTAGGTGACAAAGTTCAGACCATTTATCGACATCATGTTTCTGTTTGCTATCAAACAGGCTTTCTTGGGACTCGCTGACATTCGTACATATAACGTTCAGCCTGTATGGGGTGTTCTTTTTTCGTATCGGAAAGTCAGGCGTTTTAGAATTAAAAACCTTTGTGGCTTGACTTTGTGAGTCGGGTACAGCAGTTTTGGAGTGTACAGCTGAGGTCGACCGTAACAGCATATCTCTATAAGAATGTCCTACTTCTGTGGTCGTTTTAGCTGATTTCAAAACGGGAATAACCCTGCTTTTCTGCTTTTTTGGCACACGAGTAGACTTAGTTGCACTAGTGGTGTTTAGAGGTGAGGTTGAATGTTCTGGAGCCTTCGTTGTTGGCTTGATCAGTAGCTCAATTGAGTTTCTCATTTGTGCAAACTGATTTTCCAGATGTGACAGTCTACTCTCCATTTCGTTAGGCTCTTTACCAACCGTCAAGTTTTTACTGTTGTTGCGGACATCTTTCTTGGAATGTCTACAGCTAGCACACACATAACAAACGGATGGGTATCTCTCATCGTTTACAAGTCTCACGCAATCATCAGTCAAATTCACATCACATGACACGTGTTGGTGAAACCCGCAGAATATGCATTTAACCGAAACAGAATCAACGCTTACCGGGTCTTGACACGTGATACAGAGGTCACACTGAATCGCCGTCGCATGGGTACTTCTCACGGTCACAGCTGAATCGATTTTTTTCTTTGTCGGTGCAGTGGATCTAGTGACACGTACGCACATGTTTGCGGGCTGCACAGGGCTTGCTGGCTGTTCCATAGTGGGTGTGTTGTCGATTGAATGGTTTGACAGAGCTCGATGGCGAGATTTCGGCATTGAACAATATCAGCGATAACTTGTGAACCACGGAAGATAGGAAACGAAATACGGTATCAAAACCTGTATCGCACTGTGATCTTTCCAACGATATCGAAATTCGTAGGATAGTTAGTGTTGGAAAAAACTTTGTTCGCGTGAACAAAATGGTATTTCCCGTAAAAACTGCTAAGTTTGCCGTAATTCAACTTGCACAATCGAAAAGTATAAACTCCGATAGGTATCGTCGAGTGTTACACGGAATACTTTAAATGGTATAAATCCGAGCAGAAGCGACGAAGTTATGACCAAAATTGTCAGAGCAACAAAAATTA